>CP136063.1:79780407-80034179 GCA_032622095.1 Siphonodentalium dalli | reverse complement strand
TAGGAAAGTTTCAGATAATAACTTATTATCTGAACATTTCCCTCCATTAAATTGGACTCCTTCTGCACTTTTTATTATTTGTCATCTGCATAATTTTCCTGAAAGCCTAGATCATGCCATCCTACTATGGCTAATGTCCGTAGAGTAGTGCTGAAACGGTTGACCTATTTTGTAGCCGGTTAACCGCGACGTGTAACCGGTTATTCGCTATTTGCAACCTATGACTTTATACTGATTATTCATACTATAATTTGTACCAATATATCAGCATAATTTGATTTATTAACTGTATGGCAAACGCGCATAGTGTTTACACAGACAGAGCTTGTATTAAACGAATGTAAATCACCAAACACGAATGTCACAAAGCCACGTGTTGACAACTTGGCAGATGTACACAGTGAACTAAAACACGCATGGGCTCATCATCACTCATTAGGATCAGGTCCAACTCGTTATCATTATCACTCATCTGAAACAAAAGATTAGTTATATCATACATGCCCTCCCCTTCCACTGTGGTTGTATTGATCAGTCATCATTTGTCTGAAACCAAAGGATAGTAAATTCTAACACTTACCACAATGATACTGGTACATATCCTCCCCTTCCTCTGGGCTTACCTTGGTACCACTCATTGCAGTGATCTCATGTTATCATGTCTTGCCCCATATAGGGCTTATGACATACGCAAACACACCTGTTGGTTTGAACACAGACACCCAACCTGAGTCCATGAATCGGTGCAAACATTTCTGCAACCATGGTGGCAAGATTTTGTCATGGTATACTTCAAGTGGTCGTTATTGACAACTTGGATTTCACTTCTGAAGAAAATCTTGAAAAGATAAGGGGTAGTACATAATGACTTTGCCTATCACTCCCGGACCTTTCAAAATGGGGATAAGATCTGACACTTGCCTTTCTTGGTCGCATTGTCCAGTAGATAAACTGGGTCACCCTGTTTATGAGTTTTTCAACACAGTGATGTTATTATCTCTTTTCTTTTGCTTCGTTGCAGTTCATGGTGGCAGTGGCAATTGGTACATGGGCATTCCATGGGGCTGGACTGGTGCTACTGATTGAGCAGCGACATGTTCAGGTAGCCTGTATTGGGGAGGTGTAAAGCCAGTACCCCTACTGGCTATTGTACAACTTGAGTGGCATGTGCTGTCCGTCCCTCTGCGTCTCCCAGTTCCCTTGCAGTGCCATCAATGACCCGCCTACTGGGTTGCCCTGCCACACCGAATCAGTCGGCCCCACAGTTGGGCCTCCCAGTCAAGTGGCAGTCATCGTCACTTGAAGCCCCTCCTTGCCCCAATGTCAAATGACAGTTATCGTCCCTGGCATTATAATTATCTAGGTCTGGCATCTGCACATGAGCAATTTTTCTGTGATGGTCATCATCAATGGCACTTAAGTTATTTAATCGCATTAAGTCTTTAAACCTTAAAGTTTAAACAACCCAAATTGCTGCTCAAGTTCAGTTAATCTACTGTCCAGATTAGCTGTTGTGTGACGGTAATTAATAATTACTACATGTATCATCACTTGATATGTCAACTGACCCCCCCCCCCCCCCCCCCCCCCCCCCCTGTCCAGTGCAGTGTTATCGTCAATGCCGTCGTAATGACTGATTGGTGGCTCATATTCTTGTGGGCCTTCTTTCCCCTTTTGAGTCCTTGTCCTACGATGGTCACCATCATTGAACCTCAGTTTATTTAATCGCATTAAGTCCTTCAACAACTCAAATCGTTGTTCCAATTCTGCCACTTTTCTGTTCATTTCAATCGCCATTTGAACGGTCATCGCCACAAGCCCTGTATTTGTCACTTGAGTGGCTGTGGTCATAATTTGTTGGTTGGTTCTGCCGTGCATTTCGGGCCGTGGTCATAATTAGCTGATGCCTGGCTTGAGTAATGGTCATCATTACTCAAAACCTGTCTGCTGGTTGGCCAGTGGGTATATTACCTATCATGTGAGAAGTCATTCAGGGGGTAATGGTAGGGATCTTTAGGTCATACACCCCTGTCGTCCCCCTGGCATTTCCTACTTCAGCGATTAATTTTGCTCTCTCCATGCATGTATGGACAAGACACTTGTCATATTTGATGAGATGGCTGAATGGATGTCCCCATGTGAAATGGAGCCATCAGTATTCTCCTCAATGACTTCCAGTTTTGACAATAAATTTATCCTTGGGAAGGGAGTGTACTTGTCATCGGATAGTGAACTATTACTGCCCACTGCAGACTTATCTACATTGTAGCATTTATTTGCCAGTTCCTTCTCAGATGCAGTATATTGCTATCTGGAGGTGTCATGGCGTGACCTCACTGACCTGATTGAACAGTCAGATCTATGTCCGGTGAAAGATATTCTGTCAATCTGTTTCTTGGTCTTTATAAGCACACAAACAAAATATTTGCAACACCGGTTTTGGTACCATGAAAATATTAAATTGGTATCCTGCAAATAACTTGCAAGCCACCAAATCGCAACACCGTTTGTGGTAGCACAGGAATATCTGAAAAAGAGTTATTAAGGCAATGAGGCAAAAAGTGCAATTTATGGTTGAAAAAACTGACAGTTATTGTCAGTTGGTAATAACACCAAATATTAACAATGAGAATTCCGCAGAGTGTCTCTGATGAATATTTCAGCAAAAATGAACAAAATAGGCCATGTATGAGATGAAATTTGCCAATTTCTGGGCAATGTTCAAATTATTTCAGCAGATAAATACACAAATAATATGGAAATATGTGAATTTTTCAAACCAGACGTAGATGCGGGTCAGAAAAATGTGTGAGAAATGATTATTCCGGATAATTAAACATTTTTGACTGATTTTTCCCTTTGAAAATGACAGGCAAAATTTTTGCAACCTCAAAAGTTATAAAATGTCAAGAGAATGCTGAAAATCTTAGAAATGTGATCTAGTATTTAGAAATGTGATGATATCTCCCCCCCCCCCCCCACCCTGGATATCTTCCCCCTCCCACATATATGACTAAAAATAATTTCAAGCATTTGACGCTGAAATGGCCAGAAAATTGTTTTTTGAGATATAGTAATATTATTTTTTGTTTTCTCAAGTGACAAATTATTTTGTTCACACTTTTCATAGTTTGATCCTGAAATGGCAAAAAAAAAACATATTTTTAAATAATGGTTTTTTTTATTATTAAAATATTTTGCTTTTTCAAGTGACAAATTTTTTTTTTTTCACACATTTAATTGTTTGATCCTGAAATGGCCAGAAATGACTTTGGAGATTTAATTTTTTTTTTATTTAATTTAATTTTTTCAAATGTCCAAGTCTTCTGATAAAAAGTCAGGGTTTGGGGTGGGGGGAAGATGTCCAGGTCAGGATATCTCCCCCCCCCCCCCCCCAGCACCAACATGACAAAAAAATCATCTTATAGTTTTCTCGCTTATTTTACTTTATATAGTCATGAAACGGCGATGAAATTAACTTCTTCTGAGAAAAAGTTGTTTGAGTCAGGGTTTGGGGTGGGGGGGGGGGGGGGGGGGTGAAATGTCCAGGTCCCCAGGTCATTTTTTTTCTTCTGTTTTGTCAGGGTTTGGGGTGGGGGGGGGGGGTGAAATGTCCAGGTCAGGAGATCTCCCCCCCACCCCCCCCCCCCCACCAGCACCTACATGACAAAAACATTATCTTATGGTTTTATCGCTTATTTTGCTTTATATAGTCATGAAACAGCAAGAAATTAACTTCTTCCGAGAAAAAGTTGTTTGAGTCAGGGTTTGGGGTGGTGGGGGGGGGGGGGGGGGGGGGGGGGGAATGTCCAGGTCAGGATATTTCCCCCCCACCCAGCACCTACATGAGAAAAAAATCATCTTATGGTTTTATCGCTTATTTTGCTTTATATATTCATGAAACAGCGAGAAATTAACTTCTTCCGAGAAAAAGTTGTTTGAGTCAGGGTTTGGGGTGGTGGGGGGGGGGGGGGGGGGGGGGGAGATGTCCAGGTCAGGATATTTCCCCCCCCCCCCTCCCAGCACCTACATGACAAAAAAATCATTGTATGGTTTTATTGTTTATTTTGCTTTATATAGTCATGAAACAGCGAGAAACTAAATTCTTCCAAGAAAAAGTTGTTTGCGTCAGGGTTTGGGGTGGGGGGAAGATGTCCAGGTCAGGATATCTTCCCCCACACCCAGCACCTACATGACAAAAAAATCATTGTATGGTTTTATTGCTTATTTTGCTTTATATAGTCATGAAACAGCGAGAAAGTAACTTCTTCTGAGAAAAAGTTTTTAGAGTCAGGGTTTGGGGTGGGGGGAAGATGTCCAGGTCAGGATACCCCCCCCCCCCACCCATCAAAGGGGTGTTTGACTGATGTTTTCAACTCAAATGGCCCCCAGTTGAAAAATTTCCCTCTATAGAGGGTGTTTGGTTCAGGTTTTCTGACTGAAAGGTAGTGCTGGGACGGTTGTCCGGATATCCGGTTACGATTCGGTTACGCGTGTCAACCGGTTGGAGGAGGCCACAACCGGACAACCGTACTTTTGATAACGATCTTACTATCATCGTAGTACTCCGTGTAAATGTTGCCAAAATCATATACGGAAGTTTAAGTAACGAGAGTAAGTAATAAGAAGCAATTTGGACAGTTGATTGTGTATTCATATACCCCAGAACACATGCCCGTTTGATAACTGGCGGCTTTTCTAGACATGAAACCAATAACTAAACTCTGTGTCAGTCTGCGAATCACTTGCTACACATTCGATGCCAATTTCCTTTGGCGGCCTTACATGAAAGGTTGCGAGTCAGTGACGTTCCGGCTGCACGCACACCGCGGCATAAATCAAAGCAATCAAGTCTAGACTTTTACTACATCATCAATAGTCTGTTTTGTTGAAACTGTCCCCCCTTTGTCATGCTCAATATACGTACTTGACTACTTTGCGTATATTTTTGTTACGTTACCTTGCGTTTTACAAATTTACATTTTCGACAGTTTTGGAAATTTAGAAACGCTAAAACGGCATTATTGCACTTAAATGAAAAAGTATATAATATCATAGAGTTGTGCGCTGTTTCGAGATATATGAATCATGATTCGATTGTCGATTCTGAACGTTTTCATCACACAGTTCGAACTTCTGTGTCAGACTCGGAGGCAATTTTGGCCAAGTCCATACCAATTACCATTGTTATAATTTTATTTTAGAATATAATTTTCTTCTTAATCACAGATGCGCATATTAATATATTTTGTTTCCATCTAATGTTGTAATAATTACATTACTAAGGCCATAATTAAAAAGGTATTTGTTTGTCCTCGCCCCGACCGACTCGTTTTTAACGGCCGACTGGAAATTCTTTTATTAAGATTGAGAATTTTTTTTTTTTTTTTTAAATTTAATTTTTTTTTTCGGTAGTGGTATGTTGTCTGAGAAGCTCATTTTCGGTCAGAAACTCCAGCAACTGTGACTGAACAGCATAATTATTTATTGTTCTTGTGTTTTTCCAACTATTAAATTTTTTATTTTTTATCAAATTAATCCCTGACTATTTATTAATATTGATACCCTCGGCCTGCACCATGGAGGGGACCCTTAATATGCCATTCCACCTTGCAAAAAAAAAAAATCCCTACCTACCTACCCACCTGAAAATGTTTGGGTAGGGGTGTGGACAAACAAATAATTTATTAATTTTGGCCTAAAACACTGAAAAAAACGCCCAGTTTCAAGTTGCTGTAGTATTTTAAATAATTAACCATAAGATATGGTATTTGGCTCATTGAATCATTAATATTATAATAATTAATTCTGCAAAATTGAGGCAAACACGTATTTGAAGGCATACAATTCGAAAAATACTTAACGAATCTGGGAACGGTTTTCAGTTCTGGATTCAGCAAATTGAGTTTGACAAAAGAGGCATGATATTTGTATGACATATGAATTTTATTTTTGTATACACATCCATGAATATCCATAAATTGATGATTTCAGCAAATTTTCCCAAATTTTTATCACAAAATTCACCTATTTTCTGTTTTTTCGATTTTGCTGATATTGAGTTTGTTGTTTATGGAGGGTTTCTGTATTGGAGGCCCTTTACACATTTATTATTTATTTATGCTCAAGCTCAAATATTTGTTCCCACATATTCATGTTGCAAAGAAGAATGGGGGAAAATCTGGGGGAAACGAACTTTGTCACTAGCCTTGGCTTCTATTCCGGATCTTAACCGAATAGACTTTTTTCTTTGCTTTTCAGCCCCAGGTTCTACTTCATTATCGGACCCAGAATCTGAACTATTCCCCAAATTAGAGAGATATTTCATGGAGTCCACATAATTTGAAAATTTTTCACAGTTTCTCAACAATTTTAAGTCAGTTTTGGCATTTTTGCCTTGAAGTTTATCAATACCACTAGCACCTATGTCACCATGTCTGCAAGTGCCACCGCTTTTGTTTTCACCATTTTTGTATTTCGTGAAGTCCAAACCAGGAACTGACCGGTGTAAAATGTCAGTTACGTGTGCATCTAAAGTCTCACCTCTCAATCTCGATGTCTCCGATCTCGTGACATCAATTTCACTCTTCAAACGCCTCAATTCGATCAGCTTTCTCTCTTTTTCCCGGACTTTATTTGCCTGTGCCAGCTCGACCTTCAACTTTATTATTTCGTCGTCGATATCCTGGTCTTCCGTAGCGTCAACTTCTATTGTGTTGTCGAAAATACCAGGGTCCGTCTTGATCGGAGATGACGGGCTAAAGCCTAGCTTCTGTTCATCGTCTGGCTTCGTTCTTGGAGAATTTGCGCTATCGCCGCCACCTAATACACCACTCGCGCCGATGAAGGGAAATTTTCCTTTGTTTAAAGGGGTACTGTACGCCATTTTCAATAAATTCCCGGTGATAACAACGATCTAATATGATTACGTCAGTACGTATGGACAACCCAAAAACACGTACGTCCATCTATAAAATGATAAATGTATGTTTCATAGGAGTGCCTGTATTTCTGGCCAACTTGGGATATACGATCACGCCAGTGCGTATGGGCCGTAGGACGGGGACATGTCACTCTATTTCCAAAGGTTCGCTATTCCCAAGGTTCATTATACCGAAGTTTCGCTATTCACAAGGTTCTCTATATTCCTCAATATTCAGAAGGTTTTTATAACTTGTTATTTTTGAAGTGTCTTTCTATTATCTATATTCTAAAGTATTGAGAGGGTTCTTTATCATAAGACTCTTTTTATGAAGGAAATAACTTAAAGGCACTCAATCCGATAAGACGCTGTTAAATTACTCTTTCTTTGGCTTCGGTGGGAAAAAAAATATTTGATTAGTGTCGAACCCACCCATCAAAGCTCAGAGTAATTAGATATCGATCTTTGCAGTTTGCTATTTTTATTGTTCTGGGCCTAATCGTGCCAGGACGAGGTCAAAACGGGCGGTCTTCCAGATAAAGATGGATAACTGTAAAATCGTGGTAATAATAACTACTTGGTATTAGAGTTGTCCATCTTTTCTGGTTAAATACGCCCAGAATAGCATACCTTCAGAATAGCGAACCTTCTTAATAAGAACCTTTGGGATAGCGACCCTTCGGAATATGGAACCTTCGGAATAATGAACCTGATCCTGTATGAAGAGCCCATGACACGTCCATCAATAAATGTATACATGTTTCATGGGACTGTTTATATATACATATATAATAATATAAGACTGGAGTAAAGTTGAGACCAACATGTCTTTGTTAATAATGGTGCTCAGATTTCAGCGAAATTTGGTGTGGTGACTCGGGGTGCCCTGGCAGAGTGAATAATGCCGTTAGTTTTTCTAAATTTTTATTTAAACAAATTTAAATAAATTAAAAAAATATGAACATATGTGAATATTTAGGTACAAATAAACCTATTTGCACGAGAATATGTTGCAGCCCCAGATATAGAGGAATGTGGGCCACAGTTAGACATGGGTCAGAGTGAGATATTGCCTCTAACATTTCTCTAATTTCCAGACCAATATCCATGGCGCCAGTCAAGAGATATTAGCCATATAGCACATGTTACTATATTTCTTCAAAATGCAATCGGCAGGTGAAGGTTGAATCTGGCCAAGCAACCAATTTTCAAGGCAAAATTATTTTATTTAATTTTTGCAATTTTAAAGGTACTCAATCCGAATTAACCCTCGCAGATCAGCGCAGATTACTATTTCCTTGACTTCAGAGGTGAAAAATATTTGATTCAAGTCGAGGAACCCACAACATCAAAGCTCAGAGTGATCAGATACCGATTTTTAAAATCTATCATTTTAATTTCACGTGGCCCAGCAAACAGCAGACAAGAATACTTTCTCTGACCAAATTGCAGATGGAGATGGATAACTCTAAAATCAACTGAGTTTTTTTTTTGTGTGTGTCAGATGTTTGACAAACCAGCAATATTCGTTGAGCAAAAAGTTGATAAATTACAGGTTTTTGTCAATTTTATGCCATAATTGACTGCAGTTAGCATTATTTTCGAGCAATTAATTCTGTCAACTGAAGCGGCATTTCAAAAAAAATTCTTGTTGTTGGAATCTGATGATATGGGGACTATTGATTCGGATTGAGGACCTTCAAGGGAAAAATATCTTTATTGGATAAATTTACATATAATACTGAATACATTTTTATGAAAACGGGGATTTAATGCATATTTCACATAGCCACATCTGATTTATTTATAGAGGTAACGTTTATGTATGCTTGACTTTCAGCGATTTACATGGATGGGACACAATGACTCAATGAGACATAATTTATGGCCCTGGTAGGATCCAACTTCAGTAGATGACAGGCACTTCGAAAAGGAATGAGATAATTTGCCAAATGACTATTGTTTTGGGGCTAAATAATTTAGATCAAACAAACTGATGTCATAGTGGTATGTTCGGTGTGTTTCCTATACGGTTACTACTTAGGGGTGACCCCTTCTGTGAAGTAGATGATGAGAAACAAGTATTAAGGGTGATCCCAGCTCGAGATTGCATGCTTGTTCATGACTTTTGTGAGCTTATATCGTACTCTCAGATGTCTAAGCATTGTGATGGTCAATAATAGTGATAGCGGAGACCTAGACTGAAATTAACAATATTGATTGAAATTTAATTCTATTTCAATTTAAAGACACGGTTGGCCTTGGCGGTGGGTATCCTGTGAAAATATTTCCACCCGTCAAAAACCGCCACAAACAGAAAGAACATCAAAATGTAGATAGACTTTGTCCGTATACAAATAAGAAATATCGCATAAACAGTATGTTATGGTCATTTGTTTGACCATTGTTATGTAAACAAAAGCATAAAAGTTACCTTTCTGGTGTTTGTTTATATTATGATGGTAAACATAAAGAGCGTTCTTTGTTGGTGAATACCTGATATGGAACTAATAAAGAGCGTTTATGCCATTTGTGTGTGATTAGCCAGTAGCATTGTGCTGTCTTCTGTAACACAATCAGACTCTTGCTTATGTCAAATATAGTAGGTTTTTATTATAACATGCTGTTTACGCGATGGTCATGGTATATATGAACGGAACTGTATGCGTTTTAATGTTTTTCTGTTTACGGTGTTTGGAACAAATATGAATATTTTCGACAATTAAGGCCGCACACGTGCCTTTAATTCTATATATGTCTCTATGCGAAAAAACTTAATGATCGTTGAGAATTTTATCTGAAATTACTAATCATGCGGCACATTCTGACACTATTGTTAGGCATCTGATAGTATATAAACATTTTAATAATTGCCCAGGAGGAATGACATTAGTATGAGGGACGCAAAGGAAAATCCACCACAAAGTCATTTAAATCTTGCCATTTCAAAGTTGTATCTTCACATTCTATGACACACATTATTAATGAAAGGTACTTCATAATTTATTAACTGTACTAGTTACTTCCCTATCGCAACAGCAAAAACTTTGTACTGGTGGAATATATCATTCTTGATGGGCATATAGATACATAGATATTCATGGCATGGTCTGAGAAAATGCTACTAGATTAAACATTTATACGATTGCCTCATTAGTCATGTACATGTATAACAAGAAGGTCGTGACAGTTCAACTAAGTTCGCCTGGAATTATTATATTTAGCATACATATTATTCCAATCCCAATGTGTCAAGTCGACAATAGCAAGTACGCAGGGCTATATTTAATAATTTTTCCACAAATAGCCACTCGTTAATATATATGCTAGCCATGCTGGTCAAGCTCCCGCTTAATGCTTAAGGTTTAAATCGAGAACACAGTGTTAAAATCATGAATTATTTAATATGTGAGAATGCTAAAACTAATCACCATGCATTATAATTATTATATTTAACTTGATGTGTCCATCACATGAAACAGAATTCATACACACAGATGGAAAGTTGGCCCAGAAGCATATCCTCTCACCAGTCACTGCATGAACTCTGCAGTGTGCTAAGGCCAAGTGGGATTGGGAGATGTTCTTCTTTTCCTTCACTCAACAAGAAGATAAACGACTCACTTTGTTAGTCACCAATTCACTGGGCTTTACATGTTTGTTACATCTGTGTGTTGACTGCTCTGTAGATGGCTAGAATTGAATTTTGACCTGAGTCACATTCACCGTGAGTGGGTGAGGCTGAGCCTGAAGTCGTTGATAACTAAATTTACTAATCTGTAATTACTAAATTGACTAAATACAATCCTAATATTATTAGATTAGAAGGCCACATGACCGCTTTCACTGGATACTGCTTCCACAAGTTCCAGCTACGTGCTACGTTCAACGGTTCATGACTGAACTATACTGTCTATACTGAGTAAATGAGTAAATCAGTCAGCTCTAAAATGTCCATTTTCTGATTTCCTTGACCCAAATTGAGGCTTGACCTGACAGTGTTTGGTATATTAACAATTAAATTTACTATTTAGAGAAGTAGTTAGTTAGTAGACTGAACAATTTGCCGCTTGCAGTTGCAACTCTAAGTTTAAGTCTAAGTCTAACCAGTGTCCAGTCCAGGTGAAAACAGACTTAAAATTGAACAATAACAGAACAAGTCAAATCGCCGTGGTGATCAGTCTGCACAGACCAGTCCACAATTCACCCCAGTGACCTTCATTTTCATATTTTTGTCAGTCACAGATTCGTCATTGAGTTTCTTTCCGAATGACTGATTTTCACTTTTAAACTTCCAAGTTCAAAACAAGTTCTACTACTACTACTAGTGACTAGTGTTGTTGTTGTTCTTCTTCTTTTGACTGCTTTGACTCTAAAGTCATTCCAGTAATGGGCTCGTTGTGCTATCTTCGCTTGTGCTTTATCGTTTGTTCTTAACGCTTACGTGCTGTGATGCCGTTGTACATTTAAAATACGAGCGATAACAATAACAAGCAATTCAATTTCAAATTTCGCAAATAAGAGAGCGCCACCATTTTGTAAAGAAATTACGTCATCATTTCCAACGTTGCTATGGCCTGCCAGGTGACGTAATATTCAAACTTTAACGGTACGGAATCTGGCGAGGTTTGCCGAATGCTATGCGCCCGTGTCAGCTAAATCCACATTAAGCAGGGGGGGGGGTCGGAAAAATAATTCAGGCACGTATGGCATTTTTTCCCTTTCGATCATTTTTTGTACCCACCCACCCCCACCGCCAAATTTTTTTCCGTTTTCGGCAGTTTTTTCCGACCATTTTTTGACACCCACCCCCCTTTTAACACTAAAACAGAGATTTGCGGGGGGAAATTCACTGTAAACAGCTGTATATGAATTTCTGTGCATACTATTTATCATGGATGTTAACATGGACATGTAAATAGGAATGAGTCATTTTGAGGTCATTCGGCCAAAAAAACATGGCTGCCAGCGGCCATCTTGGATTTGAAAATTTGCAACAAAATACAACACAATAACTGCCTGCAGTCAGTTTACAGTTAGAATTACATTATTTCTCTCATCCAAAGTGGTTTTGAAGCCAAACTCATTGCCAAAACACTAAAAAACAAGCAGGAATTTTTTTTTTTAGTTGCGGAAAAAATTGCTTGTTGGTGGCTTTGACCACCCACCCACCCCGGCATACGTGCCGGAATTATTTTTTCACCCCCCCCTGCATTAAGCATTTAATTTTGAATAAGGTTGATTTTGTGTTTCAAATTTAATAGTGTTGCTATGGGAGGCTGATCGAAGAAGTAAAATAAATTCGTTTTATTAATTTGTCAATTCTATTCCAACATGGCGGCCACCATAGGGCCCCATAGGTCTGAATCGCCCGGATGTAAAAACAATTTTTTCATGTTGATGGGGTATAGAAATTACTGACGTCACATACGCAATACCGTAAAACAACCCTTTTGGGTTGTGATTATCGATACTATATAGAAATATAAGTAATTTGAGTCGAAGATGTATTCTGTAAACGCTCAGGTTAATAGGCTATCTTAAAATTTAATAATTTAAAAGTTAATAATTTAATATAAATTGATTTTATGGCTCCAGCCATAAAATGGCGTCTCTTAAAATTGGAATTTCCGTGTACAAAACGTAATTAAATTATAATTGAGGGATACTGGATTAATAAAACAATTGCACACACGATCGTTTGAAACATTATGCTTATACGGGGAGAACCCAAGCCACTCATTGACTAGTGACCATACACTAACTTAAATGAGTATATGGGACTGCTAAGCATATAATATAATGTTTATTTGATTCATTTGGTTGAAAACTGTACAAAAATTACTCGACAACGACAATTTGTATTTTTGCATTCCGGTAAATTTGCCATCCGTAACAATACTTCGTACTCAACAGACTTTCAAAAAATGGAAAAGTTGTTACCTTATTCTCCGACTCGGGGATTATAGAAACCAACAACAACATCTTGGGTACAGTACCCCTTTAACGCATTATAATCGATTTGTTTTGAAGCTTCTCTCCGAGGTCTCTCGATCCCCACGACATTTTAGTCCAGTGCATTTATGAGAAAAAATGCCAAACCCGGAACTAATTGCAACAGAATTTTTTTTTGCTAGGGTAAGTACATAAACCCTTCATAAACAACATACTAAAAATCGGCAAAAATCGGAAAAAGGGAAATTGGTGAATTTCGTGAAATAAATTTGGGGAAATTTGGTCAAATCATCATTTTATGGATTTTCATGGATGTTTATAAAAACAATCAAATTCACAAATCCTACAAATAGGATGTGTATTGTGTCGTCCTCAGTTTCCTGAACCCAGTACTGAAAACCAGTCCCAGATTCATTACGTATTTTTCGAGTTGTGTGCCTTCAAAAATGCAAGTTTACCTGATTTCGGCCCATTTTCGGGGCCTCACTTTCGAAGAATGAGCCAAAATGCCTTATTTATGATTAATTATTAAAAAAAACTAGAGCAAACTGAAGGGATTTTTCACTGTTTTAGTAATTTCCTCACTAGATTAAACCCAAAATATGATTAATATGTGCATCAATAATTAAGAAGAAGATTATATTCTCAAACAAAATGTGTGTTCCATTGTATGGACTTAGCCAATTTTGCCTCTGACACTGAACGTGTGTGATGAAATGCAATATTTGAGGTCATGTAACTCAATAATTTAATACCCATATGCCATGCGTTTCTTATAACCTTTTAAGTATGTTGGATAGAACAAATTGTTAAGGTAGTAACAGGACATTATTTAAGAAAATAAACTTATGGCCCTTTGAATACTTAGTCTTAGCTTGTTTCCAAAGATGCCAGTTTGAGGCATTTTTGTCCATTCTAAAAGGATTTGGGCCATAAAAACAAAAACAATGGGTGTTTTAATGTGTAAAATTATTTGAACTTTCCTCCCACAACACTTAAGTGATAAAAAATTAGCCTTACATTGGTTATGGCATAGTATGTCACTAGATTTCTTTCATTTTTCAGGAAAATGACTCCAAATTTTAACGTTGGTATAGGGGTAGGAAAAATCACAAAATGCAATCTTATCACCAAATTACAGCCATTTCAGACACAATGTTGTTTTCTTCCAGTTTGTGTACATTCCTGTTGCATTATAAAACTGCTTAATACGTTATCGGACGTTGATTTAGAATTTTATGGATATGTTGTATAAAAACAATCTCAAAATGCCAATTTGACATTTCACTGCCAAATTATGACAACAAATATTATAGCTCTGTCAATAAACATAAACAAAGGAAATATGAAATTATGCATGAAAGAACAATGTAAGCAGAAGCTGTTAATATAAAGTTTTATGCTTCAAGATGCATAATTTTGAAGTTTTTGTTGATATGCTTTCCCCTACCCCATTGTTCTGCCGTTCAAATTTGGAGTAAGTTTCCATAATGATGAGTGAAATCCAGTGACATTCATTGGTATTACCATTGAAATGCTATTTTCTCAACCAAAAAATTATTTAAGAGGACAGATCACATAATTTTACACAATAAACTTTCGTTAATTATTCTGAATATGCCTAAAATCCTTTTAAAATTGACAAAAACGCCCCACAATAGCATTTTCGGAAAAGAGGCTAGACTAAGAGTTCGTAGGACCATAATTTTATTTTCTTCACCAATGTATTTGGAAATTACTTCACAATTTCTTCAATCTAGTATTCTCAAAATGTTATGAGAAAAGCAGAGCATATGGATATTAATTTATTGAGTTACATGACCTCAAATATGGCATTTCATCACACAAGTTCTGTGTCAAGGCAAATTTGGCTAAGTCCATACAATGGAACACACATTTTGTTTGAGAATATTTTATTCTCCTTATTCATAGATGCACATATTAATCATATTTTGTGTTTAATCTAGTGAGGAAATTACTAAAACAGTGAACAAGTCATTAATTTGGCACTAGTTTTTTAAATAATTAACCACATAATATGGCATTTGGCTCATTCTGCGAAATTAAGGCTCCAAAATCAGGTAAACTCGCGTTTTTGAAAGCACACAACTCGAAAAATACTTAAGGAATCTGGGAATGGTTTCCAGTTCTGGATTCAGGAAAATGTGGTCGACAAAATAGGCATGATATTTGGAGGACTTGTAAATTTTAATGTTTTATATACATTCATGAAAATCCATATATTGATGATTTGACCAAATTTTCCCAATTTTTTTTTCACGAAATTCACTAATTTCCCTTTTTCCGATTTTTGCCGATTTTTAGTATGTTGTTTACGGATGGTATATGTACCAATTCCAGCAAAAAAAAATTCTGTTGCAATTAGTTCTGGGTAAAACCATAAATGCACTGGACTATTTCCTCCTCTACCAATCGGCATCGCGTTCGGATAAAGCGCTGTTTAAAATATGCACTTGTTATGGCCAGAGTAATATTTTCAAATCGTTTGGCTTTAAGCCATTCAAACTCAAATCACAGTTGGTCCAGCTCTTGTGAAGTCAAATCAATTAATGACTCAAGAAATCCCCGCGAAATCCAGCCACAGTGAAACTTTTAATTACTACTCACACGAATAAGACCAATGAAACTACGGCTGAGCATTATTCATCCTGGAGTAATGGTGTGATAATTCCAATTGATCATGATATGATATTGGATTGTAATGATTACGGAAAGGATATCGACCTATTGCTAATTGTGAATTACATTATTTGTATCCAAATAAGACCAATTACATTACTAAAACACTGAAAAAAACGCCCAGTTTCAAGTTGCTGTATATTTTAAATAATTAACCATAAGATATGGTATTTGGCTCATTGAATCATTAATATTATAATAATTAATTCTGCAAAATTGAGGCAAACACGTATTTGAAGGCATACAATTCGAAAAATACTTAACGAATCTGGGAACGGTTTTCAATTCTGGATTCAGCAAATTGAGTTTGACAAAATAGGCATGATATTTGTATGACATATGAATTTTATTTTTGTATACACATCCATGAATATCCATAAATTGATGATTTCAGCAAATTTTCCCAAATTTTTATCACAAAATTCACCTATTTTCTGTTTTTTCGATTTTGCTGATATTGAGTTTGTTGTTTATGGAGGGTTTCTGTATTGGAGGCCCTTTACACATTTATTATTTATTTACGCTCAAGCTCAAATATTTGCGCTTAAGCACAAATATTTGCGCTTAAACGCAAATAACCTCTAACATTTGCGCTAAAGCGCAAATAAAAATTAATATGCATTGATACCCCCCTGAATTAATTTTAAATGGCACAGGCCTAAACACATCACTAAAGTTTATATTTCCCCACCATATGAGGGAAACAATCCCCAAGTAACCCCAAGATCTGTTTTATGACCATGGAAATGGTATAGATCTGTGCAGGATATGTCCCTTTAATAAAACATACTTGAGCTCTGCGAGTGAGGCACCAATTCTTGGGACACCAGGGACAGAGATGCTGATATGCATATGGATTTTTTTTTCTTCAACTTTCCAGTCTGTATGGGGCTACTACTATATGGGCCCATGATAATATAATATGAGATGGACTCAATCATTCACATCAGAGGGATGTAAGGGAGTGCTAGGTATTTGCGTTTAAGCCTGTGCCATTTAAAATTAATTCAGGGGGATCAATGCATATTAATTTAAATTTGGGTTTAAGCGCAAATGATTTCTGCTTAAGCGCAAATGATTTCCGCTTAAGCGCAAATATGATCTATTTGCGCTTAAGTGCAAATGATTTGAGCTTAAGCGTAAAAATAAATAATAAATGTGAAAAGGGCCTCCCATAGTTGCTGGTATTTATTCTCCAATATCAGTTAGATGGCTCAACAATGGTTGTTTCATATGGGAGGCCCTTTCACATTTATTATTTATTTGCGCTTAAGCGCCCGTAACAAACTGTTCCACAAGCCAGAAGATTTTCAAACTTGAAGAGCCAAATGTCAACACAATGAAACATTGTTTACATCGATTATAGTTTCATACTATTTTTAAGTTAATATTGAATTGATGAAGGAATGGAGCTACGAATGAGTGACTCCATAATATTAGTAATTGACTGGCAAATTAATTGCACAAAGCTTTCAAACTTTGTATAATATGTAACCGCGTACAGAGAATGTCAGAAGGAGGCATCTTTGTTGAAGACTTATAATCAGTTTGTCCATATTCTGCCAAGATAAATTATATTAACCCGTTTGTAGAATTAAAGATCCTGTGACAGTGCATTCTCTTATATATGAGTCTCCCATAGGGAGCCCTGCATATATAAGAGAATACACTTGTTTACAAGGTCGAGGTAAATATTGTTAGGCCAATGTATTCTCTCATATATATGTGAGGATCCCTATGGGAGACTCATATATAAGAGAATGCACTGGCACATGATCTTTATATAAGTAAGAGAATGCATTGGCACAGGGTTTACACAAAATTTCAAGAAGCCCCAGTCATGGAAGGGTTAATTATAAATGACCATATTGGCTCAATATTGGGAATATAATAACAAATTTAAATTGCAATATTGTAGTATTGTACATACATGTATCTGTTTCACTTGTGTCCAAACTAGACTGAGTTTTGGGTAAATAATGTGAATGACTTGTTCATTTTCAGTAAATAATACCAAATACTCCATTGGAATTAACCCTTTTATAACTAAACATTGTGGTGAATTGGTGATATGGGTGGGGTTTATCCACCAGACACCCCCTTTTTTTTTGGGAATTTCATACCTGGTATATTTCAAACTAACTAGGCTATAAGTCGAACATTTTCTGATATTTATTGTTTGCATTTAAAGGGACTAAATGCGTTTTTTTTAACTTAGTAAAAAAACATACATGTACCGGTACTGTAGATGATCAACGAAGAGCACTTGTTATCAGCTCAGAAGATATGTGGGATAATTTGTGCACACAGAGATAAATTGACACAGGCAGTGTCATGGGATAGTTGATATTGACCTCAGATGACTTAAAGAGGCACTAATAATTACAAATAAAGAGCGTTTATTATCAACTTAAAGAAAGAAACTGTGGGAATGTGTCAAATTCCACATTTTCTGGAAAAGTATTTTAAAAGCTAGAGCAAAATTAAATAATTGATATCCATATGCTCTACTTTTCTCATATTAACATTAAGTATACTAGATTGAACAAACTGTTAAAGAATTACAAAAAAAATTGAAGAAAATTAAAATATGGCCCTATGAATGTTTAGTCTTGACTCTTTTCCAAAAAAAATAATTTTTGGTGTTTTTGTCTATTTTAAAAGTTTTGGTGCAAATGAAATAGAAAAAACAACAGGTGTTTAATGTGCAAATTCATTTGAACTTTCCTCTTATTTTAAACACTTTAGTTTGAAAAAAATATCATCAACAATGGAAATTCAGTTAGTTTAATCTAGTATTCTTAAAATGTTACAAGAAAAGCAGGGCATATGAATATAAATTTATTGAGTTACATGATCTCAAATATGGCATTTCGTCACACAAGTTTTGTTTCATGGGCAAATTGGGCTATGTCCATACAATGGAAAACACATTTTGTCTTCTTAATCATAGATTATTAAGAAAGAATGTTTTTGCACAATCTAGTCAGAAAATTACTAAAAACAATGAATTAGAGCTTCATTCTATCTAGTTTTTGGAATTCTTAAACGTCGAGTATTGAATTTGGCTCCAAGACAATCATTCTCAATTAGATATATCTTACAGTTCCAGAATATCTGGTACACAGAAATCACCTCTATCTGTTATAATTAGTACTAGTATTCAGCATCAGTTGGAGTCTAAGATCAGGTGAGGGAGAGGCATGGATGGCACCACTGATGACCTCATGGAGAGATTGATTCAAGAACACTGATTTTCAAATTTGATTTATTATGGTACTTGCTATGAATTTGCACCAAATGAATCAATATGTACTGTAGTTAAGTAGTATGGTAGTACATACTTTTGAGCAACTTATCAAGTATTAAGTAATTAAATAAAATATAAATACACGATCTGTCAATTGTGAATAACTGATCACAACAATTGACTCGCAGCTAGCTGTGGCAGACTTGAAATTTTATCCTGGATTGAGAATTTTAGACTACTATGATGCAAATCATAGGGATGAGAAGTGAAAATGAGTCTGCAGTCAATCGCACCTATTCTCAAATTTCAATAGCAATTTTTATGTCAGGCAATTGGAATGAACTCATATATTATAACTGGCAACATAATTGCCAATGTATATATCGCTGTGCCAAACCTTAGCTTCTAGCAGGATTAGGTCAATATGAGTCATTATGACCGCTCTCCCAGATTGCTGTACATAGTCAAACTAGAAGGGTAGGCACTATGACTATGTTCATGACTGAACTAGATTTATTGTAGAATATTTGGCTAATAACAGCCTAGAGCTATGTGTTAATAAAATACTTGAATACACCTTCCACGTTAGGTTGTTTATTTTATACCACATGACATACTACTTGGAAACAGTCATTTTAAATTTACTAGTGCCAGTACTACTACTAGGCAGTAGGGGTAGTAACTGTAAATTCCACAGTTGTAGTTGGTACATTTTCATTCTGTTGCTATATAGTACACACTGTTGAGACTTGAGTGTTTTTGTTGTGTTCCAGTAGTCACTTGCATAAATTTGACAACATTATAATATAATCATAATGACATACTAGTAGTAGATCACTTCAGACACTTGTGTTGTGGTTTTTTCTTGTGAGAATGTTCGCTGGTGTATAATCAGTCTGTGTCTAAGGTGTCACAGTGTTTACTCTCCGAGGTTGCTCAATTTCTCTCGTTGAGACCCGAGTGTTGCTGCTAACAAAATTCAATAAAAAATGTCAACAACAATGTGAATGTCAACATCACGATTCACGGTCATCGTCACTGTCACCCGAACTTCAATTTAAGTCGAGTTTTTAACCAGTTTATCAGCCAATAGTCGTTGAAATCATATGGAAGGATGTAACGTTCCCACTCAATACCACATTCAATTTCGGTAAACTCCGATAATCGTATTCAAATGCGTGTTCTAATCAATTAAGTTCGAATTCAGCCAAATGAAAAACTTTGTTCGCGTCATTTTATTAAGTTCAGAAAATTGCATATAGCGCATGCGCGAAACGTAAACAGAAAAGCCGGTGGGAGTTCGGACTGTTAGAAGGAAGTTCGACCTATTGACAAAATACAGATCAAACTTCCCGTGACGTCACAACACCTAATCACGGATAGCAGCTATCCTCTACCGAATGAACAGCCAGGTGTCCCCCTGAGTGACGTCACGTGTCAAAGTTGAAGTTCAACGTGTCGTACACAAACATGAGTGGAAATGTCAAACTTCTTTTCTTATGTGTCCGGGACTAATTATGGGTCTATTTAAGATATATAATACGCGCTCTACGAATAGGTTCAATCTTTAAGATTATAACTGCAGATTTAAGCACCCACAAAATCAGCAAAAATGTCTGATTATGTTGATGTGGTGAAACTTATTTTGCTCTGCCTTCTTTGGTACTTGAGCAGCTCAGGTGGAAATATTCTTGGAAAAATGGTTTTGAATGATTTTCCACTTCCAATGACAGTTACTATGGTGCAGTTGGCGTCGTCGGCATTATTTGTTGAACCAATTATATATGTGATGAATGTGAAGCGAACAGGAGACATACCACGCCGATATTTTTTTACATTTATTTTACCGCTGGCATTGGGAAAATTCTTATCCTCAGTGTCATCTCATATCAGTTTGTGGAAGGTTCCTGTTTCTTATGCTCACACAGGTACGTGCACATGCAATTATTAATGGTTGATAGATATTTCATATTATAGTTGTCGCCCGCACTATAGGCCTAAAAGTGACATGAAGATTTGTTGCCCACTGAGTGTCGACTGGAATATACATGTCGTTATGTCATCCAAGGAGCTTCGGACACTGATGGTTTCAACACTCTGGCAGAGAGCGACCAACAAATCTTCTGTATAACAGAACAAGAGAGCAAAGTGAGGAAGTCCCACCGAAAGTTGGTAGCATTCCTGAATCTCAAGGCGGTACGTCACCCATCCGAGGACTAACCGAGCTTGACGTTGCTTAACTTCGGTGATTGCACAAAGTGTCTAACGACTTGTGACCAAGGTATCTGGACCTCTTGAGCAGAGAAGTTATCGGCATTCTGTATTTACCCTGCAACAGCTATACTACTACCCAGTTCTTTTTTTGAGATCTGAAAATCTCAACCGAGTCCTCTCCCAGAGCTACTGCATCATGACACAGTCCTCTGAGAGTCAGACGAGGCCCAGTGTAACAGAACAAGAGAGAGAGAAGTGCAGAAATCCCAACCCAGATTTCTAAGTCAGGCACCCATCCAAGGACTAACTCAAGCTCGACGTTGCTTAACATTGGTGATCACACAAAGAGTCTAAAGACTGTGACCAAGAGATCTAAACCTCTCGAGTAGAGAATTCATCTGTCTTCTATATTTTACCATGGACTATACTAGTAAATATAAATATATTTATAGTCCATGATTTTACACAGTAACCGCTACACTTCCTCCCTCACTCAAGAGTGGGTGACAACTGTTTTGTTATCTGATAACTTAATATGTACATGTACATGAATATTTGCAAACACATCAATATCGTACCCACAGAATTAGAGTCCCAATGAGGTTCGCAAGCATGTTTAAATACTTCTCCAGGTATATACATGAAAAAGTACTAAGGCCAAAAAAAAAAAGATTGTATGTTTCCGCTAATGGAGCGAAAAAATTAGGGTACTAATTAAGGTACATGTAGGTGGGGAATTTTTTTTTATTATTTTATTTTGATATTTGTTATCCAGCTGCAGAAATATTGAACTACTTCGACCGAGTGACATAATATGCCAATTAGTGTTGTGGCCTATGTGGGGAAAGTATTACTTGATCAACACAGTGGAAATATACATTAAGATTGATAAAAGATCAAACTTACTTCATCCTTAAGTATGTTTTTTATTATTCACATACCACATTTTCATAAATTTGGCTATAAACTTGGTGCGAAATTGATGTCACTAACTTTTTATAAGAATTTTACCCATAATACCGCCATTATACCGTACTTTTAGTGTGACTACTACATCCCATTGTCTGGAGGTAGCCAGTACACCCAACCTAGCATGCCTGGTTTTTGGAAACAGTAGCTGTACCCCTAACATATGTGATGATAACCTCTATACATGTATATATACTGATACACACCCACCATGTCTGTTGATAGTGTTCCTATGTTCCATAAGTCCCAAAGAAGGCATAAAGCAGGCATGAGATCCTCTCTCATGAAATTAAAATTGCAAAATTCATGCCCATCAATGCACAACCAATCACACACCTGGGGCTTTTGAGACAACTATCACTTCATGGTAACATTTCACAGGGATATGTTAGAAACCATGTGTTTTGCACACTAATGATCATCACGATTTACGAGCATTAGTGGTAAAAACAGAAAAAAAAGAAAAGAAAATTTTGACTTTTTCTCAAAATATCAATAAAACGTTTAGGGCCGGCAGGTTATTTTTATGGTCGGTCGATGTGCAGAAACATAGCAACTTTTTTCTTTGGCCTAACAAGTCCTACTAATGCCCCCTTTCCTCGAATAACGCTACTAACAAAAGAGTCTATAGAGCTGTGTGGGTGTGTATGCATGTCATCGGCGGTTCTCCTGACAGGATGTATTTACAATATTAAAGAAGAAAAAAGAAAGCTTAATGGTACATAGTATGATCATAAATTATTGTAAAATTTTCATTGATACTAGTACTTAAAAAAAATTCTTTTTATATTCCAGTGAAAGCCACTCTTCCATTATTTGTTGTTGTGTTATCAAGAATTATTCTTAAGGAAAAACAGACGACGATAGTGAGTAACTGAGTATTAGCTATGACATCATGTCACATGACTGTTATTTCTCAATATTTGTTGTATTATGTTATTTATTCCAAGGCAAAGATTGCTGTTTAAAAGCAATGTTGTCATATTGTTTTTCAATGAATGAGAATCGTGTAGAGATATTCTTTTATTGATTAACCCTTCCTCCATCTGTCTGGTTGTCTGCCCTTCCGTTCAAGGCCCACAGACAATATTTTATGTCACTTTTATCAAACATACCAGATGAAATAAAATAAAATAAAGTAATAGATGTAATTAAATACTGTACTGTATATAAACCTGGAAAAAGTATTTGTATTGTATTTGTAATCATCAAATTAAAAAGTATTTGTTATTTAATCAGATTCTTTAGCTATCTAATCTTGGCACGTCCCAGGTCTGAACTGATATCTCAACCATGCCAATGTAATTTGATATGGATGATAACTTTAATAAAAGGTCGGCCGACCACAGTGTCCCCCGACAATGTGGCAAGTCGATTCCGCTTTGTTAAAGAAATGTTCTAAGTCGAAAGGGTTGATAATTCCGTAAAAAAATAATTTTTCCGTCATCTATATACATGTTGCACATCTCCAATATGTGGGTAACAATACTCTGAAGTTTCAAATATCTACGATCAAAACTGTAGGAGGAGTTGATTACACCATGAAGGTACCCTTATACAGAAAATTATAAAAAATGTTTTTCAAAGTCGAAAGCCAAGGCCCCTAACTCTGGGAAAAATCATTGGATCAAACTCAAATTCGAACTTGACCTGTATTTTGATATGAACGACCCACAGAAAAACAGAATTTTAAATTGAACAGTCCAAACTTGAGTTATCATCCAGAAACCAAAGAAAAAACAAGAAAAATTGAATTTTCTAAGTCGAAAAAAGTCCATAACTCTACGAAAAATTATTGGATCAAACTCAAATTCGATCTCAACCTGTATCTTGATATGACTGATTAAAGGATCCAAACTTTAGATATCATCCGGAAATCGAAAAAGTGAGAAATTTTGTAAGTAAA
The DNA here is from genome assembly GCA_032622095.1 of Siphonodentalium dalli. NCBI lineage: Eukaryota > Metazoa > Mollusca > Scaphopoda > Gadilida > Siphonodentaliidae > Siphonodentalium > Siphonodentalium dalli. Next base: position 80,010,263 of record CP136063.1, on the reverse strand, counting down.
AAAAAGTTGAAAAAAGGGAAATAACTCCATAAAAGAACATCGGATCATACCCAGAATTGCAGAGCACCTGTGTTCTTGGTTGAGACACCTACATACCAAGTTTCAATCAAACCGGATGAGTTTAACTCAGGACGGACGGGACGTACGCATGCACAGACTGGGCTGATTACAATAGTCTCCCAAAAATAAATTTTTCAGGGGACAATAAAAGCATTCGGAGGAGTGTATAACACAGTATTTGTTTGCATTTTCCATATTAGAGTTAATCTTCGTTGTTTATCTGAAAATGTTGATATTTTGTTTGATCGCATACATGTAAGTATCTCATCCATGTCCATTCAGGCATACATATGTACATGTATATCTTAGCCTTGGATTGTTAGGGTCTGAATGAAATTTAGTATGGTGTTTTACCCACGAAAGTCAGATAGGGGTGAGTTTTGTGGTAGTATCAAGGAATCTTTCAGAACAGAAAGAAACCTTACAGTTTTAACACCAAATTTAATGCGATACATGTATATAGTGCAAAATTTAACGGCAAAGCACCGACTACTGATTGAAACATACATGTGGGTAAAACAAAGGAGGACAAAATCTAATAAAAAAGTTTCAAAATTATGTCAATTATGCAACTTGGGAGTAAGAGGTGAACTTCATTTTATGCTAGAATGTCCGAAGTTGAATTAATTTAGACTTAAGTATATATCAATGAAATATTACTCACCCAGCCCTGCAACGTTAGCTAATCTATGTGATCTGTTGAATTTCAATAATGATCAAAAACTTCAAAACTTAGCGATTTTTTCATTAAGCTGGGAATGAGAGAGCTTCCCAATATTACTCAAGAAACCAACCAAATCCAAGGGTAAGCATAGACGACAACGATGATGATGATGATAATTAGATAACGAAGACAATGACGATATTGATGGCGATGATATATATAGTATAATGATACCGACGATGGGAATGATGATAATGATTGTGACAATGATGATACCGATGGTTATGATGATGACGATGATGATGACGACAAAGATTACGATGACTACAACAACGATGATGATGTTACTGATGGATGACGATGATGACAAGGACGACGATGATGGCCTACTTTAGACTAACGATTTTGAAATAATGGACCAGCTTCTGCTCTGCAGTAGATCCTAACTTAACCGCCATTGCAGCACATGTGTATATAGCTTTCCTTGTATATATGTTCAACGTTTACACTCTAATTTTGTACTTTGTTGTGCTATTTGAGTATTAAATCATCTAACTTGTCCTGGTGACGTTTGCATTTTCAATTCAGTTTGTCTATATGCAAGTAGTGGCTTTCTGTCTGGCTGTGCAAATATCTCAGCTATGGTTTATCGGATCTCATTGAAATATGCTATACGAGTCAGTATGTGGGGTTCACCATAGGTAGTGATTTCAAAAGAGGGGCAAATTATATTTTTTGCATTTCCATTTCTACAGTTTTCTTTCTTTTTCAGGTATATCTCTCGCTGTTACCAATTATTGGTGGAGTGATAATTGCATCAGTTACTGAGCTGCATTACAACAGTATTGGGCTCATATCTGCTCTTGCTGCTACATTTGGTTTTGCTTGCCAGAATATTTTCTCAAAAAAGGTATTGCCGACTTGAATAAATATATTTTATAACCATTTAGGGCTTCCAATGTCCATATATCCAGGTTGAGCTACCTTCTCTGGAGTCTGTGCCGTATTATCCTGTATATTGGCATGGGAACTATGTTGCTTAGCTTATGAAATAGCACACCACACAGTTGATGCCTTGCTGGTTCACTTCGAAGTACTACATCATCAACAATACAGTGTGTCAAAACAGATTTGTTTGTGCATATGCCTTTAAACAAAATATTGTTGTTTTGCAACCAACTTTTCAAGTGTATTTTCACCATTTTCCATTAGAAATATATAAATATACATGTATATGTATATGTTCGATATTGTAAAGAAAATAGAAATTTATACCAACACCCGTAGAGATAATATTCCACCAGTATAAAACCTTGGAACTTTTTGAAGTTTTGACAGGGAACCTTATAAAGTCGAAAAACTAAATGCGGGAAATATATTTCTTAGTTATTATATATTCCTTAATAATGTACTTCACTGTAGGTGAAGGTCCTAACTAGAAATTTCATGACTTAAGTGACTGTGAGCAATTTTGCTTTGCGTCGCTTACAATTGTGGAGTTTATCCTGGGTAATTAATTCAATGTTTATTGCGATATCGGCTCAGAAAAGTCACAGTAAAGCATGCAATTTTGAGTTGTGACCTTCACATACAGTGAAGTACATTATTAAGGAACAGATAATAACTAGAAATATATTCTTTGCGTTATTTTTCAACTTTATAAGGTTCCCTGTCAATACTTCAAACGTTCCAAGGCTTTGTTATGGTGAATATGATCTCTATGGGCATTAGCCAGAGTAGAGATTCATGGCATGATCTAACAATTGCCAAAATGTATGTAAATCTATACTTCTAAAAACAAAGCAAGTTTCTCCACATCCCACATGCATTCACTGTTGGCATCCAGGTTAAGACTTAAAAAAAACGCCTACATAAATAATTGGATTCTATATATCAAGAGTCGGAAGTCATTAAATTTAAGTCAGTTATTAAGTGTGAGATAGTACCAAATGATGTAGTTTCCAAACCTGTTTATACAAAAATACTTGTACATGTTTTCAATGACATATTAAACAGACATGAACCTAGAATTATCGATATCTAATTTGGAAAGAGGGATATAGAAATGGGATGGAAATAAACTTACATGATAGATTTATGACTGAACTTGTCATTATAGTCATGAAAAACGTGCTTTCTTGCAAACATGATTGGAGGAAAAAAAGAAATCAGAGGAACTTAGAGAGCGAGCCACAGATTTCCATGAAATTATATTGCAGTTCATCCGTTATTCTTTAAAATCTCAAGCTCTGCATGATTCAAATTACTTCATTAGATATACTGGTACAGTAATGCCCAAAGTAATCGACTCCTTAACCACAGCAGAATTATGGGTGACTTTTCAGGATTGAGTCGGAAATATGGCTTGTTGCCAGGGAGAGCTTTCCGATGAATGGCAACAAGCCATATTTCCGACTAAATCCTGAAAAGTTACCCATATTTCTGCTGTGGTTAAGGAGTCGATTACTTAGGGCATTACTGTAGTTCCCTTGACCATGGTGAATGATATCTACCACCTTATATTGAATCTCCTTTTGCATCATTTTACTTTAATGCAAATGGTGAAATTACTCGAGCATTCGATTGAGAATGACATGATTTGCCAGCGACCTCGTTACCAACTGAGAACAGTCATATGATTTGGCGGCTTCTTCACTGGCGAATCACATGATTCACATGGTTCATTCTTCATATGCAACCACTCACTGTTATTTCCCGAGATATGTAATTTTTGGCAGCCTGGCAATGAAGATGGATAACTCTTAAATCAAGTGGCTTTGAGATATTTGACAATTCGGCCAAATTTTGTTGAACAAAATGTTGATAAATAACATGTTGTGGGCAATTTTATACTATACCGGTAGTTGACTGTGGTTAGCATTATTTTTGGGCAATCGATTCGGAAAACTGAACAAATTAAAAAAAATGTTGTTGTTGGAATCCGATTATATGGGGGGGGGGGGGGGGGTGTGTCATCGAATCGGATTGGGTACCTTTAAGATTGATATACCAGAATTAATCTTTCTTTTAATAATTTGAGTTTCTCAGCCGCTCTTGTATGTCAAGTCTAAATTAATTTCTCAATCTTTTAGTGCTTAAAGGACACTGGATACCATCATCTTCATCTGCTGGTTCTTCTCTCCAGAACTGCTTCATTGTTCTTCCTACCTGTGTGGGTGCTGATTGATCTGAGAAAAATTGTATTTGATACTGAAAGTGTTGTAAGTTTTTAATATATACATAGAGCTCACAGAGGGTATACTGCCTTTTGATGAAGCACAATCACGTGTCAGAGAGTAGTTTTCACCATTGCCCAGCAAGCGCACCATTGCCGGGCTATAGCCTTCACACTATTACTCACCTGCTGATGTCATGGTTAATTGGTGCAAGGAGAGAATTGTGTCCACTAACTCTGATCACTAGCGAACCATTTGACAGGAAAATAATGTTCAATATTAATGTTTAGATGCAGTGCCAAATGATGACATCCTTACATTAACACTTCAAATTGTCAAAATTAGAACACAATTATGATTTCTTAACTTTATCTACTTGTATTACCATAGATATTCAGGACTTAGCTTAAACTATCGACTATTAGATATTCAGTTTTTTTTATGGGCTGAGACTTATCCAAGCAGCCATAGGGGTACTATTTCCCCAACCCCTGGTGGAAAACTTGGATATATGTATCAACATAACCCTGGAATTGATCCAACAATTTTGTTTATCTTTATTTACAGATGGAAACAGACAGGCAGTTACGAATATTTGTGCTACTGTTTTTTGATGCAATTCTCAACATGATGCAGAACATTTTTGCATTTTCCGTCCTATCTATGGTGACTCCTTTAAGCTATTCTGTTGCGAATTGTTGCAAAAGGATTTTTGTTATCAGTGCCTCACTCATGATGCTGAAGAATCCTGTTTCTGCTACCAATGTACTTGGAATGTTTTGTGCAATATTGGGAGTTCTATGCTACAATAAGGTACAGTATTTTTATATACATTCTTTTATGTCACAGTCAGGCATTTTAGGTCCCATAGACCCCGAAGCCACGACAAATAGTTTTCTCAACCAATTTCGTGGCTGGTTAGCTAGCTAAGCTGGCTCAGTCGCGACGTTCATGGCTGACGAAATATGGCGGCTCAGTCGGCTGAGTATATCATTCAGCGTATTTTCGTTTCCGAAATTTTCCTAATCCCTGGTTATATGGAACACCCCATTTGTTTTAGCGTTTGTGGTGAACCTGTAGAGTTCCAGATCACGCATGCTCTTTTTGGTGCTGGGTTTTTCAATTATGGCGAAAATACTCGAAGGACTGGCATGGATGTACTATGTAGTTTCCCCATCTCATCGGTATAACTTACATTGGGACTTATGTAGACTTCAGACTGCTATCATCACTGGCATCTTGAGATATATGCATGCATCATTGAATGATGAATCCGATAGTAATTATATAATATTTCAAACTATTTTTTATTCTCTCCTACATGCATGTTATGTGCATATATTGACAAATGCAAGCTATTATCTGAGACTGAGTCGTGTCAAAATAAACTTTTTATACTTTAACCCATGCATTGGAATAGTCTATTCCACATTGAGAGGCCCGGGTTTCTTGATAATATAACAACCATGCCGTGTCCATGCGAGTACATGTATGCCAATATTAGGCAATGAGGTTTAGTTCTTTGCGATTAAGTTGATTAACAGCACAGTTGTGCTTGACATATAAGCCCATGCACACAGGTCAGCCATTTTACAATTCCGGCGGCAGAGATTTTTTCATGTGGCTGGCATTAGAGATAATATGGCTGGCGGCGGCTTGTGGCCAATGTGGCTGGCGGCGGCATGCGATGGCGGCTTGATTATCTGTTTCTCTGACATATCTTGGTCGAGTTTTTTTTGGCGATATTGTTTCGCTGGGGTTCATGGGATGGGCAGCAGGCGACTGGCATCTACAGATTGCGATTAGTTGAATGAATACCAAATGATCTGTTTGATATCCGGTATATGAGATGGGTTCCAAAACTGGCCAGGGGCACATATTTTTGGCATAGTTACAGCCCTTAATTAGTTCATATTTTAGCTATTTAAGAAATAAATCTTGTTTCGATTAAGGTTATGCAGTTATAACCGAAAATTTTGAAAATAAATTCTATAACGCACATTGAGCTGTTATGGAAAATTTATATTCAAACTTTTTGTTTATAACTCATCATAACCTTAATCGAAACAAGAGTTATTTCTTATAATTTAATCTGTCATTTCACAAGAGAACCACCAAAAGTAGAAGTTAGAAGTATAACGAGGTTACAACATTGAGACTATTTCCAAAAAAAAGGCATATAAAGTTGAAAGAGACACCTGTCTACGCGTCCTGTGAATATGACTTTTCACCACAACCTGGACTCGTACAAGAAAAAACACTTACTGTGCACAACATTGTATAATATTATACTTTATAATATTATACCTCCACTCTAAAATTTGGGGATACTGGATTACATGAGCATGTACATTTATGTGTTAATGCGTGCATCCGTTCCTCAGGCCAAACAGATATCTTGGCCACTGGTTGTTGTATCTCAATGAAATTTGGTATGGATATTCATCATTTATGAGGACCAACAAAGGAGTTTCATGTGATGTTTTTCTAGATTATTCTACTTTGTGTATTTGGAAATGTTTATTTATTTGTCTGTCCGCTTTAATATTTCAGCTATGAATTTTGGTTGTCAATGAAAATTTTCTACCTGGCTCATTTCTTTGGCAGCGCAGCGGCCGGTATGCCTGTATTCATTAAGTATCATCATATAACGATCACAAAAGTTTTTTAAATGACAATTTCATACAAATTTTTCCACCAAAATTTAAATTTAATCCTCTCTCCTAGAAGCTGTAATTATGTGTTATTACACTGTCGCGAATTTAACTACTCTACAGTATTGCTACTCCATAACTTAACCTTTCCATGACTGGAGCTTCCTGACATTTTGCGAAAACCATGTACCAATGCATTCTCTTATATATGCGAGTCTCCCATAGGGAGCCTCTCATATATAAGAGAATACATTGGCCTAACAATGTTGATCTTAACCTTGTAAGCCAGTGCATTCTCTTATATATGCAAGGCTCCTTATGGGAGACTCGCATATATCAGAGAATGCACTGGCACAGGATCTGTAATGCTGCACCAGCGCAGCTCCCGTCATGAAAGGGTTAAAAGTGTTTTGAGTTGAAGAAATTATGTGTTTGCTAACTTCGCTTCACAAATCGGGTATGATGTAAAATTGGGCTTTTGACAGCGAGGTAGGCAGAGGTTATTTACAGTGTAGTTCTACTATTGGTTTAAATGTTTAACCCATGAACTACCGTTGAATACTGTTTATACCCACAATAGGTTGTAAAGCTTAAATTGACAACTTAACATGAATGAATGTTCTTCTCTTTGAAGGCAAAGTACGACCAAAGGAGGGATGTACACAGATCTCATGCTTTACCATACGTTCAATCGGACAGTGCACTAGACAAATCTCACATATCACATTCTAAAAGTGATGTAGATTTCTACAAAAATGGACATACTGTTCTCGAAAGCCAGGAGTCGAAATCTCAAACAGTTTTACTTCAAGAAAATAGTGCTACAAATGATGAAAATAGTGGTCAGGATGCAAGTGTACATTCCAGATCTGTTTTTATATTATGACGGCAGTTTTTATATAGGTTCCCTTTTATTTGTTTGTTTCTAGTATCCTGATACTGTTAATTATACATCTGTCACTACAAGTCTTGCATTGTGGTACCAAACTTTTTCAAATGTATTAATATATGCCATGTTATAGCAGATAATTGACTTTTTTGAATACCAAGAGAATAGTTAATTTGAAAGATTAACCCTTCCATGACTGGATTGTATCAGAATCGCGATGAATCATGGCAGCCCTTCTTACAAGGTCAAGGTAAATATTGTAAGTCCAATGTATTTTCTTATATATACGAGGCTCCCTATGAGAAATCGCATATATAAGAGAATGCATTGGCATATATAAGAGAATGCATTGGCATATATAAGAGAATGTGTTTGGCATATATAAGAGAATGCGTTGGCATATATAAGAGAATGCGTTGGCATATATAAGAGAATGCGTTGGCATATGATCTTTTCACATAATTTCAGGAAGCTCCAGTCATCAAAGGGTTAACAAATGTTTGAACATACTTGATGTTAGCAATTACAGAAATGAATCAGTAAATCTAAACTGGGAAATGGGTCTGTTCATTCTCAATTCCCTGAAAGATTGAACACGAATAAAAAGGTTGCATATGCAAGCTTTCGGGACCTTGTGCACAGGCCTGAGAAACATGAAATTGAGTTTGTGTGGCCTTATCTGACAATTATATCACAATGAAAGTTACATATATTCATAAAATCTCAATGCCCAAGTACATTTTTAAATAGTTAGATACTTCTTATGCAATTCTAGTATTGACAGGTGACCCATGAATCTTTAAGGCTGATTTTCTGTTGCTCACCAAAAAGTATAGACGGTTTAATACGGAATGATCTCTTATGTCTTTATCAGGTGTATACCAGACTAAATATGATGACAATTTGATTTATCCATTTTGAGAAAGCTTACTTCGTCCTTGTTGTCAAATTTTCTGATAGACCCTGATTAACCAATAGAAATTCACATTCACATGTGTCCATCCATGCAAGCCTGCAAATAGCGTGTCTGTTGTTTGCAGAATGAGGTCCCCAGAGGGTAAATTATTGACGCTATCCCACATATTGAAGTTCCCCAGTTGCAGTTCCTGATGTTCACCTATTGGGCACCTCGATTATGCATTTTATCTTCTGCAAATTAGGGGATATAGAAACTTCCCAGAAGGGAAAATGTATTGAAAAACAATGTTAATTTGAGACCATAGATACTTACCAGAAAATGAGGCCTAAGCAGAATGAGGTCTCCCGAGGGTGAATTTGGTGATGCAGGCTTGCATCCATGACAAACAATTTAATTGGAATCTGCTATCAACAAACACATTAAGTCTTCTTAATCCTTTATGTGCCAAGTAAATATATATGTTTATCATCTGGGACATTACATGCTACTAATTTGGTGCTGTTTTAAAATGTATATGTGAATACTTAGTGGGTCATGGGATAGTCACATGATCTTTCATACAAGTACCACAGCGAAACACACAGTGTTATCTCAACAGGCCCTGAATATTGTGACGTCACTGAGTTTTTGGCATACTGCCATTAGTCAGCAGAAATCACTCAATTATAACATCAGGTGAATTTTAACCCTTTCTTTACTAAATGGATTCTCCCATCAGTTTTAAATGTATCCATAATAAGAGCAGATGACGACAAACAGACGAAAAGCTAATACAAGTACAGAAAGTATTCATATTCTTTGGTCGGAAGTGTTGAGATAATATGTTTAACCCTTTACCCAACAAACCGGCCAAAACCGGCCAAATAAAGCTTCAACATCCTAAAATATCTTCGGTCTGTCTCAATATAACCATACAAATATGGATATCATTGGAACCGGCTCCTTGACTACATTGTGATAGTTACAGTTAGCCCTGTGCCAATGCATTCTCTTATATATGCGAGTCGACCATAGGTCGCCTCGCATATATAAGAGAATGCATTGGCCTAAAAAAAAATCTTTTTTTAACACTTTTTACCATTTTTTCTTACATTCTTTAACAATTTTATAATTTTTAATGTGTTAAGCCAATGCATTCTCTTATATATGCGAGGCGACCTATGGTCGACTCGCATATATAAGAGAATGCATTGGCACAGGGCCCTTCTGTTGGTTAAAGGGTTAACCAATGGTTGTTTGTTGAACTTATTATCTGAACATTTCCTTAGGGAACTACTCGTCAATGGGTATTTAGTATAGACAAATTTAATTTCCCATTCGCCATAGATTGCACATGCTCTGCTACCGTAAAACCAAATTTGGGTATGAAACCATGAGCAGCCTGACACCAATCGAAAAATGAATTGTTTTCTGCGGTTATAGTCAAGAAACAACGAGAGGATTAGTCACATTTTTACACTCCTATGTGCGATTTCCATTGAAAACGCTGTTAATTAAAAATGGTAATGTCACTAGTGAATTATGTCATTTCTCGTGACGTCTTTGACGTTACGTCACTTACTGATCTATACTGAATTTTCAATGGTTGATCTATCTCCACATTGGGACTTTCATGCATTAATTATGTGTGTTTTAATCATATTTGGCGTAACCAAATTGATGCAGGGGTGTAATAAATAGAGTAATCAATTAGTTCTGAGAATTACATTAAATAATTCACTTGTTTCTTACGACATCTCTCGCTTCTCGTGAATTATTTAACGTAATTTTTGGAATGAATTGATTACTCTCTATTACTTTTCCGCTTTGACGTAAAGATACATGTACATAAACTGTATTATAATGACAATTCACTTCTCCTCATCAAAATTGTCAGAGGGAGATTTGACACATTTAAAGAAGAAATCTCCCATGTTTCCCTCTAAGTTGGTCCCTATCACGCTTGTCTTCCATCTTGGTGAGCAATGAAACATTCGCCTCACTTACAGTAATGCCCTAATTAATCGACTCCTTAACCAAAGCAGAATTATGGGTAATTTTTCCGGATTTAGTTGGAAATATGGCTTTCCGATGAATGGCAACAAGCCATATTTCCGACTAAATCCGGAAAAATTACCCATAATTCTGCTTTGGTTAAGGAGTCGATTAATTAGGACATTACCGGTACTGTATTTATTATTTATTTGGAGGATACTGTCTCTTGCTATTATGTTCTGAATTTTTATATATTTGTGTAGGCTATAATCTTCCTTGTTATCCAATTTGTGATTTGTATTCGTGTTGAATAAATTTTGGTCTGACAATTTTAGAACTGTACATGTAGGAGGCATTGCTCCAAGCCGTGCAATATTTATATAACCAGGCACATTGCACATTCTAACTTCTAATATTTTAGTTGCATTCAACTATTCCTGTTTTATACATAAACTATGAGGTCGCGCATCACGTTGAAGTGTTAACAATAGTGCAGCACATGAACTGACTATAGATAAAATTTTCTTTGCAATTTTTTTCACAAGACAATTTTGGCGAGGTCAGTTCGTGAGAGGTGGGGTTCTACAGATTACGATAACTTGAACAAATGTAAACTGATTTTTTTTTATATTTGGTAAATGAGACTTTCTCATCAATGTCTTAATTAAGTTTGAAAACTGACTAGGTCAGTCTACTTTGGGCCCTTAATTAGCTCATTTTCATGAATTTTAATTATGATAGCACAATAACTTGAGCAAATATCAACTGATTTTGTTGGTATTCGATATATTAGACTTGCTCAACAATGTCTTGATCGAGTTAAAAAAATTGTCAGGCTTACCTATGTTCAGTTGATTGATGGCCCTGAAGTAGTTCATTTTCATGAATTTTGATCACGATAGCATGATAACAAATATCAACTGATTTTGTTAATATTGAGTATATAAGACTTGCTGAACAATGTCTTGATCGTCGACTCAAATCAAATATTTTTCACCCCCGAAGCCAAAGAAATATTAATATTGGAGCATAAATTCGGATAATGCATCTTTAACCCTTTGAGTGCAAGGTCGATTTTTGTATCAACCCATATATCCTGTGCCAATGCATTCTCTTATATATGCGAGTCGACCATAGTTCGCCTCGCATATATAAGAGAATGCATTGGCCTAACATTTTTTTTTTTTTACAATTTTAATAATTTATTCTTATATTCTTTAACAGACTTATTTTGTAGGTTTAGGGCCGATGAGATCGGCCACTGGCACTCAAAGGGTTAAAAATAATTTGTTTTTCGTTTATGTCTTTTGTATTGAATCCAAGAAATGGCAATATCCATATTTATAGTTGAATACAACTGTTATAGTTAAATTTAGGATGTGCCAGACCTGATGATAGAATCCATTTCCAATATTCTTTTGGATGATGAATACAATTATTGGACTCCATTTAAAGCCTTATGGCACCAGATATCACAGATGATGCTCTGCTCACAATGTCTGCAATACTCAAAAGATAAGGGTGAAGAATCTCCAGATTTTTTTTTAATATTTTTATCTGAAAATCATATATGATAATGTTAGCATTATGTTTTGTCATGGTATTTAGCCACTACATTTCAAATGAATCAATTCATCTTTATTATGATTTCAGCTCACAAAAGTTGACTAAATCATGTACTACCGTAAAGTACATTATTAAGAAACAGGCATTAACTTAGAAATATATTTCCTGTGTTATTTTTTAAATGTTGTAGAATTCCCCGTGATAACTACAAAAAAAAGTTCCCAGTTTTGAACTGGTGGAATATGATCTATGGGTGTAACTCGAGTAAAGATTCATCATCTATCTTATTATAATCTTAAATTGACTAGTGGTAGTGGCAGGTGTCCAGTGAACATACGAACCCTGGGCATTTTATTTTTTTTATTACTTGGTTTACGTATTTCCCTACCTAAAAAAAAGCTGTTTGTCAAAAAAATTTAATTAAATTTTTTCTAGCTTTTATTGCCGCAAACGGGGATATTAATCCAGACATACAAAATATAAATTGGAAAAAAGTTTTAAGTTTGCATAAAATATACAACAAAATCGATTGAACATTGAAGCCACAGGCGACCTGGTGCATTTTCTTTTAGACAAGGAGATTATTAAATAGAAAATATTTTATTTCGCCCATCCTGTTTTTGACAATTTAAATTTAAAAAAAAAATCCTATTTTATTTTTATTTTTTTTTCCTCCCACCTCCCCTACATTTGAGGCAAATAAATCCGTAAACCAAGTAATAAAAAATTAAATGCCTTGTCGGTGATTGGTATTAGTGATAGGAACTCTGCAGTAGGATGTAGTCACAGTCTGAATGCCCCTTTCTCCTGTAGCTTGTAGAGTAATTTCAGACGATGGAATACCTGAAAAGGCTTGAAATAGTGTGTCTTCATTTGCAGAATGAGATCCCCAGAGGGTGAATTTAGTAATGCTATCCCACACAGTTGGCTAGCATCACCAAACTCACCCTCTGGGGACCTCATTCTGCTGAGGTCTCAACAGCTATGGGATCAGATTGAAGTTCCCCAGTTGAAGTTGGTGATGTTCACCCATTAGTCACCTCATTAATGCATTTTATCTTCTGCAATTAGGGGATATAGAAACTGAACAGTTTGGGGAAAAAGTAACTAAAAACAATTTAATTTGAGACTTTAGATACTTCCCAGAGGATGAGGCCAAAGCAGAATGAGGTTCCCAGAGGGTGAATTTAGTGATGCTAGCCCACTGGGTGGGGTAGTGTCACTAAATCCACCATCTGGGGACCTCATTCTGCAAATTATAGACACACTATTTAAAGGATTGCCTGAACAGTTGTAGTTATTTGGGTTTATGTTGGTTTATTTGTGTTGTTTAGTTATTTCCGGCCACAGGCCGGGTAGGATTTATGCGGTTGATGCTGCTTTATATATCTTATTTCATTGCACTCCCTGTCTTTCACTTACGGCCAATATACATGTAAAAACATAGCTAGATTTACATCCCCTCCCGACCCTATTTTTAGTCCCCTCAATTTTGATTTTGATTTGGATATATTTTATGTAAACTTTTTTCTCATGCCTTAAAACCATCAAATTGCATTTTAATGACCCATTACTCAGATTATTTTGATCAAATGGGACAATCTGAATCACCTTGTATTATATAAGATAGGATACTGCTTCAATATCTAGAACTGCCAATGACCATTTATGTTAGGAAGAATATATATCAGAAGTAAAATTCACCATCCCGCCCCATTTTTATGAAAAAGTTGGATGTAAATCTAGCTATTTATTTATATTGGCCTAAGGCAAAAGAAAATTAAATATGTGGTTGGGGTTACAAGTCAGAAATAATTGGAGTCGTTAGATCGGCTCTTCAAATTATATATTTTTTATTAATATTTTTTATTATGCCATTTTCTTAGCTAAGATAAATTTTGATGATCCTCATATCAACTATCATAAACACTATGCTTTGATCGAGGAAGCAATCCATTCTGAGAATGAGAAGTATTTTTTTTTATAAAAAAAAATCGGTAGGGAACCCCTAACCACATATATGTTTTGTTTGGCCTAAGGTGGTGCTCAGTTGACCAATTGTTTCAAAGATAGAACATCCCTAATGGAAGTGTCAATGACACTGTAGCTCAACTTGGGAAGGTGTAAATTTTTTACTGAGCAATGAATAGAATGATAAAGAAGGAAAGTAAACTAGACGTATGACGTTTGGTGATGATGGATATGGTCTGCAGGGTGCACCAAAGTCATACAGCAGTAGCCATTTTGGTTTTTATATTTGAATCCATCAGCATACCAGGCAGCCCGCATTTATTGGAGAAATGTTTTGAAAATTTACAGGCAAGTTTAGGATCAATTTTTTCATCCAATTGATCCCCAAAAGTCATATGGCTTTTCGAGTTGACCTCTGGTATTACTTAAAACATTTTAACTTTCCACATTTATTATCACTCCATTGACTAATGTATGACATTAACCCCTCTCCAAGTTGAGCTACGGTGTAATTGATACTTTTATTTTGACTGTCAATGTTGAATCATGTCTTCTGGGGGCACCACCTTGAATATCTATTGCAACACGTTATTCCGAGTGATCTGACCTCATTCCTGTTGTATATCAAGCTCACAAGGGTTAGAAAATATCTGTCAGACTGAACCAAAATGATCAATGATAGCCAGGTGTAACTACAGTAATGCTCTAAATAATAGACTCAGGCTTTTCAGGATTTAGTCGGAAATATGGCTTGTTGCCATTCATCGGAAAGCTCTCACAATTCTGCTGTGGTTAAGGAGTCGATTATTTAGGGAATTACTGTATAAGAAACTAAAAAACTTGTTAATTTGATAATATAGATACTTTCCAGAGAAGATGATGCTTAAGCAGAATGAGGTCCTCAGAGGGTGAATTTAGAGATGCTAGCCTGCTGTTTGCAGTAGCGCCACTAAATTCACTCTGAGAATGAGGTCCTCAGAGGGTGAATTTAGTGATACTAGCCTGTTGTGTGCAGTAGCGTCACTAAATTCACTCTCTGGGGACTTCATTCTGCAAATGTCCAGCACCATATTTTGAGACCTCTTGACCGATAAATATAACCCCAATCTACTTCAATACGGCTACTCTGCTTGAATAGTTTTCATCACATAGCATGCATTCGATAAATCTTGACCTATATCCATTAAGGAAATTTTAATTGATTTTTGACAGTGGTTAAAAACCAATGTTTAGCCAACAACTTACAATTGTTAACCCTTTCATGATGGGAGCTGCGCTAAGTGCAGCATTAAAGATCCTGTGTCAGTGCATTCTCTTATATATGTCTTCCATAGGGACCCTCACATATATAAGAGAATGAACTAGGCTTACAAGGTCAAGGTAAATATTGTTAGGCCAATGTATATTCTTATATATGCGAGGCTTCCTATGGGAGACTCGCATTATAAGAGAATGCATTGGCACAGGGTTTTTCGTAAAATTTCAGGAAGCTCCAGTCATCAAGGGCTGTTATTGGCCGATGACTGTTTCCGATTACGACTATTGGCTCATCACTAAAACTTTTTCAGACCCTTGTGATGCTATCTTCTCATTCCCATGTGTTTCAATGTTCATGATATCTGTTATGTTTTGTAATTGTAACCACACAGGCCCACTCTAAGATTGTGCAGTCAGAGGGTCTCCTTTAACGATGGATTATCTCTTTAAATAACACATTTTAAATAGTTGCGTGGGTATAAAATAATCAATATGAACTGAAGACCCCTGACCGGAAAGGCTTCTATCAATTAATATTGATTTTATTTCGAATATTTTATTGGGCCTGTTTATTTGTCTATTTTTAGAACAGACCATTCGGGTGAAACCATATAGCGATAGAGAGCATTATGCTGTTCCTGTGGCTACGTACCAAACGTCAAATGTCCCAGATTGATTTTTGTATTGTTTTATTCCATAGTTATAAGCGACAATGGATATAATTAACGTTTATTTGTGACAAAATTACGCAATAAAATTTCTGGTCTCTGTTAACAGTAACTACTATATTGTTTGTTAGCTAAATAACCACACCTTTTTATACCAGAAAATATTCGAAATAAAATCAATATTAATCGATAGAAGCATTTCCTGACAGGATTCTTCGACTCAGATCTAATATTTTATACCCCGGTAACTATGTAATACATGTTTACAAAGAGATAATCCACCTTTAAGGGCAGGAGATGGGGCTGCTGTGTAATGTGAAATTTCAAATTGGCCACACTCCTGCCCCCAAAGGAGACCCTATAGCCATGTCCCTGGTCAGTCATGAAATGGTGTGCTGAACTACAACCACACATTGGTTGAAACAGAGATCAGCCCAGAGGGAGACTTGGTGGGAGACATTTTCTCCCTGAAATGACCCACTTCTCCCTAATTTTGTCCTTGGGACCTGTATATGACCAAAAAGAATTTTCAAAGTTTATTGACTGATTTTACCGGTGTAGTTACTCCATATAATGGTTTTATAAAAGGATCATATTGTGTAATTTGAACTTCAGCTACAGTAATGCCCTAATTAACTCCTTAACCACATCAGAATTATGAGTAATGTTTCAGGATTTAGTCGGAAATATGGCTTGTTGCTATTCATCGGAAAGCTCTCGGGGAGAGCTTTCCGATGAATGGCAACAAGCCATATTTCCGACTAAATCCTGAAAAGTTACCCATAATTCTGCTGTGGTTATGGAGTCGATTACTTAGGGCATTACTGTATGCTAGTTCTCTCTCTGATAACAGTTAACTTCTCCCTAATATTAACTCTTTGGCGAGTAGAAAGACACATATGTCGCCATACAGTTCGTGAGTAGAACGACACATATGTCGCCGTACGGCTCGTGAGTGGAACGACATATATGTCGTTTCAGGAAGTGTCATTTTTATGTAGACATAACTTCAATTGATCATCTGATTTATAAATGATTTGTATAGGAGATATTTTGATTAATATAATGTCCCAATGTATAAGTGCAATAGATTATGATAGCACATATAAACAGAAAACACACATAAATTAAAATGAATTATTGGACCTTTTGACCCGAATTTGTTAATAATTATTGCTATGACGTTGACGTTAAACTCACGCATGATGTCATGCATATGATGTTATAGATACTCTCCGAAGGCTTAAACTAGTGAGAAGTGACATCCCAATTTTAAACCTCTTGGCTGGTCAAGCCTTGAAATAGTGTGTCTGTCATTTGCAGAATGAGGTCCCCAGAGGGTGAATTTAGTGATGCTAGCCCGCTATGCGGGGTAGCATCACTAAATTCACCCTCTGGGGACCTCATTCTGCAAATGACATACGCTATTTCAAGGCTTGCTCTTGGCTGGTCCCTGGATTGAAGCCATTTCATGTGCACAACAAACCTTCACCAATTAAGCCTGAGTTTATTGTGCCTATCATTTGCAGAATGAGGTCCCCAGAGGGTGAATTTAGTGACGCTATCCTGCATAGCGGGCTAGCATCACTAAACTCACCCTCCGGAGACCTCATTCTGCTTAGGCCTCATCTTCTGTGTTTCTATATCATAAAATTTCTTATAGAAACTTCTTAACAAATATTCTATTTCTTTTTAGTTTAGTTTCTCTATATCCCGAATTTGTAGACGACACATTACATGATTGAGGTTCCCAATGGGTGTACATCACAATATTCACCATTTGGGAACTTCAAGCTGAGCATATGTCTCCCATAGCAGATGAGGCCATGCAGAATGAGGTCCCCAGAGGGTGAATTTAGTGATGCTAGCCTGCTATGCGGGAAAGCATCACTAAATTCACTGTCTGGGGACCTCATTCTGCAAATGACAGGCACACTGAACTCAGGCTTGTCAACAATTAACTTTAATCAATTTGGTCATAAAGCAGTTAATAACACCCTAATATCACACTAAATGGCTCTGACAATATGAATGCAATATATTTTCAATAAGAACCCAGAATATAAATCCAGACTGCATCACACAATGAACTTGAGTGGTTCTTTATGGCTGTGCATTAGCCAACATTTCAACTCATTGTTATCATTAAATGGCATTGAACATTGAACCTGCCCCGTTTTGTGCTTGATTGTTCGTTAACCTTGTTCGCATTTTTGATAATATAATAAATTGTTGCAACGATAGAGACTCTCAATTGTTTTTTTTAAATATTCCTCTTGTAGATTGTGGCTTTCGGGCAATAATTTAACCCTTTCATGATGGCAGCTGCACTGGTGCAGCATTAACCCTTTGAGTGCCAGGGGCCGATCTCATCGGCCCTAAACCTACTAAATAAGTCTGTTAAAGAATATAAGAATAAATTATTAAAATTGTAAAAAATTGTAAAAAAAAAATTGTTAGGCCAATGCATTCTCTTATATATGCGAGGCGACCTATGGTCGACTCGCATATATAAGAGAATGCATTGGCACAGGGTATATGGGTTGATACAAAAATCGACCTGGTACTCAAAGGGTTAAAGATCCTGTGCCAATGCATTCTCTTATATATGTGTGTCCCATTGGGAGCCTCGCATATATAAGAGAATGCACTGGCTTTCATTTTAAATATTGTTAGGCCAATGTTTTCTCTTTTATATGATAGGCTCCCTGCAGGAGACTTGCACATATAAGAATGCATTGGCACAGGGTTTTCCCAAAATATCAAGATCATAAAAGGGTTAACTCTGAATTGGTCCCTCTCACAGTTTTTTTTTTTTGGTGATAAAATTACCCAGGTTCCTGAAATTGTGATAAAGTCACCCATGTTAATCAAATTTCATAATATGAATGTGATATAAATGTGACTGAGGGAAATACTGTTCATTTTTGGCAAGTGATTGCAGAAATAATAAATAATACTACTGAAGGCGGTAATTTTGATAAATATTTGGTTGCTATACGTGTTCATGAAATCTATTTAACCTGGGTAACTTTGTCACAATTCTCCCCAACCTGGGTAACCTGGGTAGCTTTATCACAAAAACGATGACTGACCAATTAAGCAGCATTAACTGCCATTGTCTGAAATGTCCAATCATGTGCTTGGTTCATTTGATTGGAGATACCTGTAGGTTAGAGTTAGCCATAATAGAATTGACATGTTTTTTTTTTTTTTTAATTTTTTATTGAATCAGTCAGATGATTAACATACATAATGAATGGTTGTACAAAATACAAAATATAGATATATAATATTCATCTGATACATACATTCAGGCATACACTCATTCACTCGCTCACGCTTGCACTCTTACTTACATCAACGGGCATTCTGTGGCTCTAGACAGGCGATCGGGCAATGAGTTGGAGTTTTAATTCACGTTAAAACATGTTATTTTTATTTTTGTTTCGGTTTAGCACGACACTCACTGAAGGGTGACTATAATTTCTATAATTATAATTGAAGAGAGTAAGAGGTAGAACGGAAACATAATTCTTAAAGGAAAAACCGCGAGTCTGATGAGTATATATCAAGAAATCTTTGCTTCATTTTTATTTATAGCGCTTTCTATCTGAAACCAGTTTTTCTCAAATTCTGCAATTTTCATATTACAACGAGCATTGAATTTGTCACATCTATACCTGTATTTGAGGGTTGTTATAAAAGATTTGACGGATAGCATGTCTGGGTTGAATTTAGTTCGATATATGTATTGTTTGACAAGCAGCCAAAACAAATTGGTGGTATAATTTCCTGCTGTTGGTGGAGAACCAAGAATAATTATCTTTTTCGAATATTTGAGATTAAGGTTATTTTTGGTTGACCAATCGTTAAGCTCACCTAGGAATTGTTGTACGCATGCGCAGTCCCAGAATATATGTGAGATGTTCTCATTATTATTTCTGCATCGATTGCACTGGTCATCAGATCTTACTTTTATTATTTTAAGAAATCTATTTGTTGATAATATCCTAGAATTAATCCTGAACTGTAACCACTGAAGCTTTGTATCAGGCGTCGTGGAGAAAGGTAGGCGGTTGAAAATTGTCCAGTCCATTTCTGGCACCCCAATTTCAATTGTCCATTTGCTTTGGGGTTTAGGGAAAAATTTCATAGCATTCAAAATTTTATAGAAGTCTTGCCCACCCTTTGAATTTCGCAAAAGTGGAACCATATTGCTGGGTTGTATGGGATTAGTACAACGAGTTAAAGTTTTCTTATATTTTTTGGCTAATGAATTAATTTGTCTGCAAATTGCGTTCAAGGTGATGAAGTCAGTGGATACATTAAAAGAAGCGTAAAGACTTTCGGGTGTGTGGAATTTACCATTTGTATGTATCAAGTCATTGATAAAAAATATGCCATGTCTTCTCCATGTAGCGAAGTTGATAATTTTGTCGTGCAGCTTTATGTTTGGATTTTTCCATAAGACCCATGTACATATATTTCCGTTTGACTCATTCTTCTCACTGAAATAGCTCCATGCTGTGAGTACATCAGAATTGACATGTTGACTTATCGAATATATAATCAGTTAATATGAATCGTACGTGACACGTAGTGGAGCAACCACACACGCTGTTCATTGAATTTGCTTTTTATCGGCGACATAACACTGAGAATAATTTATGTAACAGCATGCAATGGCCCCGGTGGAGACGACATGACAAATATTGTCAAGGATTGTGCAATCTTGTCTGGTTTCTGGCCCACAAATCCAACACGACATAAATAATGTCATGAACCGTGCCTTGATGTCTTCTCTGGTTTTCATTAACCCTTTACCCAACAGAAGGGCCCTGTGCCAATGCATTCTCTTATATATGCGAGTCGACCATAGGTCGCCTCGCATATATAAGAGAATGCATTGGCTTAACACATTAAAAATTATAAAATTGTTAAAGAATGTAAGAAAAAATGGTAAAAAGTGTTAAAAAACGATTTTTTTTAGGCCAATGCATTCTCTTATATATGCGAGGCGACCTATGGTCGACTCGCATATATAAGAGAATGCATTGGCACAGGGCATAACTGTAACTATCACAGTGTGGTCAAGGAGCCGGTTCCAATGATATCCATATTTGTATGGTTCTATTGAGACAGACCGAAGATATTTTAGGCTGTTGAAGCTTTATTTGGCCGGTTTTGGCCGGTTTGTTGGGTAAAGGGTTAAGCTATCTTAATTGATCTAAATGAAACTAATATGCCTAAATCACATGGAAATTCTTCGGAAGTTGTGAAGTTGATAATTTTATTTTCATCTCGTTGGTCCACTGCCGATTTCGCAATTTGACGATCTCCAGACAGTTGCTAACCGGAAGACACGTGTCAATTTCACAAAAAAACTTACACACCACCAGAAATTGGCTCATCGCTATAGAAAATATAGAAAAAATTTATATGACATCATTCACCTGCGCCTAAGGTATAAGCACAAACGAGCGCTTGTGGTTGCTATAACTTAACCAATTGCCACAAGTTCTTTAACCCTTTACCCAACAAACCGGCCAAAACCGGCCAAATAAAGCTTCAACAGCCTAAATTATCTTGGGTCTGTCTCAATAAAACCATACAAATATGGATATCCTTGGAACCGGCTCCTTGACCACATTGTGATAGTTACAGTTATGCCCTGTGCCAATGCATTCTCTTATATATGCGAGTCGACCATAGGTCGCCTCGCATATATAAGAGAATGCATTGGCCTAAAAAAAATCTTTTTTTAACACTTTTTACCATTTTTTCTTACATTCTTTAACAATTTTATAATTTTTAATGTGTTAAGCCAATGCATTCTCTTATATATGCGAGGCGACCTATGGTCGACTCGCATATATAAGAGAATGCATTGGCACAGGGCCCTTCTGTTGGGTAAAGGGTTAAGCTTCTACTTCTACATACTTCTCTCCCTTTTGCAACTCAAATATTATTAGACTGTCAACTGCCAGTGTGTTATTAAAAATCAGTTTAACGAGATGTCCCCTGTTTGCATTCTTTCATATTCATTGTTGCTATGATATGCTGTCAATTACCTTACCAGCTACAGACTACTAGCTACAAGGGGAACCTCTCTAATTTCTGCTTCACTATCAGACCTAGACCAAGTAAACAGCTTGGGCTATCGGTTGGGATGATGCTGTTTTGGGCCGAGTCCCATCCCATTATTCTATAACGAACTTTATGCACAGAATCGTGGGCGGGAGTTTTCTTGCTTGTAAGTCTCGGATTAGGACAAATGGATGCTTTGATTATATAAACTTAGAGGACAGCCAATCCTAAGCATGATGATATGAAACATGCGTATATGAGAGGTCCGTTGAATGTCAAAGCAACAAGATTTATAAGTAAATAAAGACTTGTTTTCCCGAGAATTTTCATTTGTCAGAAAATATACGTAAACAATATATTAAACAATTGTATCATCACTTTACCTTTTCTATGATGGTAAATGATATATTATATTGAAGACAGATGAATTGCGGACATATCAGATGATTAATCACATTCAGGGGTTCACCAACTGCCACAAGTTCTTTAAAGGTACTCTCTCCGATCAGACGCCCCTAAATTTTATTTCTTTGGCTTTGCGGGTAAAAAATATTTTATTCGAGCTCAAGAGTGATCAGATATCAATTTTTGAAGTTTGTTATTTCTCGAGATGTGTAATAATATGTGACCCAGAAACACGTCAAACGGAGGGTCTCGTACAAAATTGCAGATGAAGATGGATAACTCTAAAATCAAGTGGTAATACGGTCAAATTTTGTGATAATACGGCCATATTTTGTTGAACAAAATGTGATAAATAACAAGTTTTGGGAAATTTGATACCATAATTGACAGTGGTTAGCATTATTTTGTGCAATAAATCGATTCTGATAACTAAAGCGTATTTTGAAGAAATGTTGTTGTTGTATCTTGATGGTATGGGGACCGTCTGATCGCATTGAGTACCTTTAAGCTCCTACTCCTACAGTTATCCCTTTTGCAACTCATTCATTATTAGGCTGCCAATGTGTTATTCAAAACCAGCAAGCCTTGAAATAGTGTGTCTGACATTTAGATGAATTTAGTGACATTATCCCACATGATGGGCTAGCATCAGCAAACTCACCCTCTGGTAACCTCATTCTGCTTAGGCGGAGACTGGGGAGACCTAGGATCAGAATGAAGTTCTCCAGTTGAAGTTGGTGATGTTCACCCATTAGTCACCTCGATTATGCATTTGATCTTCTGCAAATTAGGGGATATAGAAACTGAACGGACAGGGGAAAAGTGTTAATTTGAGACTATAGGTACTTCCCAGAAGATGAGGTCTTAGCAGATTGAGGTACCCAGAGCATGAATTTGGTCACGCTAGCCTGCCATACAAGATAGCATCACTAAATTCACCTTCTGGGGACCTCAGTCTGCAAATTACAGGCACACTATTTCAAGGCTTGAAAATCAGTATAGCGAGATGTTCCCTGTTTACATTATTTCATATTGTTTCTATGATATGCTGTCAATTACCTTACAAGCTACAAGGGGAAACCTCTCTATTTTCTGCTTCAGTATCAGACAAAAAGAAACCAGGTTTTGAAAGACATGTGTTCATGTAGACCAATTCTTCTTGGTCCACGACAGCTTGGGATATCAGTTGGATTGATGCCATTTTGGACCGTGTCCCATCTCGTTACTCTTCAATAACAAACTTTACGCCCATAATTGTGGGCGGGAGTTATCTTGCTTGTATGTCTTCGGATTAGGTCGAATGGAAGCTTTGCGTATATGAACATAGTGGGCAGCCTTTCCCAGTTAAAATGATGCAGAAAATATCACATGATGTGTATATCAGAGGTATGTTGAGTTTCAAAGCAACAAGACTTATAAGTAAACAAGACTTTATTTTCCAAATAATTTTGATTTGTCACGCTATCAGAAAATGTACGTAAACAATATATTAAATGATTGTATCATCGCTTTACCTTTTGCTATCACAGTTAAAAATATATAATTTTGAAGATAGATTAATCACAGACAATGTCAGATTAATTAATTCATGGGTTCACTTGAATTGAATGTCCTGGCTTCACGTTTAAATGTAAGTCTTTTCAATGAAAGTCTGTTATAGAAGAATAATGGAACTGGACTCAGTCCAAAACAGGATCAACCCAACCTATATCCCATGCTCTTGTGGACCGAGAAGGTTAACGTGTGTGTCCTGGCTCCATGTTTTAAATGTACGTCTTTTCAATGAAAGTCTGTTATAGAAGAATAATGGGACGGGACTCTGTTCAAAACAGTTTCAACCCAACCGATATCCCAAGCTGTGGTGGACCGAGAAGACTTGGTCTAGTGGCCATGAAGCCTCCATTGAGGTGGTGGTTGGGTCATTGGGAGTCTAGGGACCAGGCTAGTTGGCGACACTTCTTGAAATTGTCAGCATAGGTATGTCTCAAGCTATAACAGTAGTTTCCCATTGTAGGCAACAAGAAGCCACAGACAAGTAACATATGTGTTTTTATTAACTTTATACACAATCAAATAGCAGCAAAATGTCACACATTCTAAACATAACAGACATCACAATTAACTTGAAGCAAATTGATCGTTAACTATGCAGGGTTTCCACATTTTCATGTGAATTTATCAAAAAGAATATATAACTCTTTCACCTTATCAGTACAGGTGTTGCACCATAATTGGCCTCTAAAGATGTACCATCTTGTTGATCATTGTTTCACCTTCTGAAACTCATCACAAACTGCCTGGTTTCCATGACAACAGAAAGACCAGTTGTATTACTTCAGCCCAGGGGGGCCTCCTGTGTGAAGAAATTAGAATCTTAAACTAAAGCCTCACATAATCTTCACAACTTCTTCAAATTGATTTAATATGAATACTCGACCACTCAAAATCACTCATAAAATTAAAGATGCACAGTATATAAAGAGTGTGCGATAAGCTAAACACTCAACACCAGAGGGACACAACTAAGCAAGGCGTGAAATAGTGTGGGCTATCGTCACCAAATTCACCCTCTGTGGACCTCATTCTGTTGAAGCCTCAACTGTTATGGGAGATCATTGATCAGATTGAAGTGCCGCAGTAAGCTGTTGAAGTTGGTGATGTTCACCCATTATAGTCAACTCATTATCTTCTGCAAATTAAGGGATCACTCCCCAAAAAAAATATCACACCGTTAAATATTCTGCTTATCACACACTCGTTTTATACTGTATATATTTTACTCCGAACTTCAATAACTTAACACTAAATTCACTAATGCTCATTCAATTACAAAATCATATGCAATTACTCACACAGAGGGGGTAGAAACAGCCATTTTTTCATTATAAAGATTGCCCGCTTTTTCTCAAAGCTAATCTATTGGAACATTTTGATTACCATGCAGCCAAATTGTGCTTATGGGGGGGGGGGGGGGGGGGGGGGGGTTCTCCATCTTAATAATGCGAATGCATGTTAAAGAGACCCAAGGCAGTCACATTGGGTAAATGCGCAGAGAAAAACTTGGAGAAACAGATGGAAGGGGAATAACTCTATCTTTAAAATATAGAGTTATTCCCCTCCATTGAAAATAATACACTTTTTACTACAATCTAGATGACAAAACCACGTCGGTATCTCAACAAAAACAACATGCTCGCAGTTGATTACACCGGATAAGTTGATAATACAAAGCTTTGGAGCTTCCTTTTTCAAATGGTATATATATAATATGGTATATATTTTATATATGTGATCTGGGGGTTCGAAAATTAATTGGGCCTTTAATTTTACTGACTTTTATTTTTGCACATTATACCCACTTCGATCGAGTGCCTTAAGTCTCTTTGACCTTTCAGTGCCTAGTCCGATTTTTGTATCAACCCATATTTCCTTGATCATTTTTCAAATTTATTTATTATAATAATGTGATACATTGATGGAAGAGCTCTTTCCATCAATGTACCACATTATTATAATCAATAAGAGCTCTTTCCATCAATGTATCACATTATTATAATCAATAAATTTGAAAAATGATCAAGGAAATATGGGTTGATACAAAAATCGGACTTGGCATTGAAAGGGTTAACATAAAACGTTGAGCATGCAGGCCTGAAAACAAAGATTGCAATTGGTTTATTAGACATTCGTGGTTTATGGTTTATTTACTCGTGCCTTCTGACACCGATTATGCATTACGTGCTCAGTGGGAAAATCGATTCTGATGAAAGGAATAGTCCACAATCACGGTGGTGTTAACAAGGTACCTATGGTTCACACTCAACCAGTATGGCATCAGATTTGATTGAATTGTTCCTAATTCGCAAGAATTATAGCGCCAATTTACGAAGTTGTAGTCTTTAGTTATGGAAGAAAGCTCGCACACAGTTCAGGGACACCAGAAGCACCGGAAGCAGCAAAAGGCAGGTGGGCAACCAAATCAGGTGAGAACTTTTCGGGTGCCCACTGCATCTCCCCTGGGCCACATAGAATATCGAACAACCTATAATAACCAGTCCTTCAAATATTGCTTTATTTCCTCTGTTCATAACCAGACAATCAACCACTACTTGACACTCACAATGGAACATCGAACCATGATCCAGGGCCTTAAATTTCCAGCTGTTAATTCCTAATAGAATCAGCATTTTAATTACCAACCACGCACGACCCCCCCCCCCCCCGCACTCCTCTCCCATTCGACACGCATTGTGTATCGTACCCCATGCCCTTCAAATGTTGCTTTGTTTCAACATTTAAAGCCCCCCCCCAAATCCTCATCACGCACCTGGATTATCGAACCACCAGATTCGATCACGCAGACGTCCACATGATCAGATATTCCATATAATAGAGTGGCTCACTCTATATGTGGCCATATACATCGATGAAATATCCGTAGAACCTGTGGCGTATAATAATTAAATATTCATCACCAATTGATTGTTTTGTGCAATAAAACAAATGTGGTGGCATATTGGCGTTTATTCCGGTCTTGAAATAACTTCGCCTCTTTAATTAATTACGAACTACATCGGTATTTCCATTAACTGGGGCGACTAAATCTACACGGGGTAGTATAGTGCTCATCGGTTAACCCTTTACCCAACAGAACGGCCCTGTGCCAATGCATTCTCTTATATATGCGAGTCGACCATAGGTCGCCTCGCATATATAAGAGAATGCATTGGCTTAACACATTAAAAATTATAAAATTGTTAAAGAATGTAAGAAAAAATGGTAAAAAGTGTTAAAAAAAGATTTTTTTTAGGCCAATGCATTCTCTTATATATGCGAGGCGACCTATGGTCGACTCGCATATATAAGAGAATGCATTGGCACAGGGCTAACTGTAACTATCACAATGTGGTCAAGGAGCCGGTTCCAATGATATCCATATTTGTATGGTTTTATTGAGACAGACCCAAGATAATTTAAGCTTTATTTGGCCGGTTTTTCCCGGTTTATTGGGTAAAGGGTTAACCCTTTCAGTGCCAAGTCAGATTGTTGTATCAACCCATATTTCCTTGATCAGTTTTCAAATTTATTTATTATAATAATGTGATACATTGATGGAAAGAGCTCAAGTGGGTAATAATAACGCAATTTTGACTGTGTTCTGGGACCAGAAAGTATTCCCGATAATGAAAAATAATAGATTTCTAAAATCGATATCTAAAAAAATCTGAGCTTTGATGGGTGGCTTCCTCGACTCGAATCAAATATTTTTCACACCCGAAGCCATTGAAATAGTAATTGAGAGGAGTTTTATCGGATTGAGTACCTTTAAATAAGACTGCTGGCTGTGTACACATTTGTAGTTTGCAGGGTGGCTACACGCATGTTTGGTGGTATCCCACCCACGAACGGACACCAACTTTAAAAATTTGCTTCTTTCATTACATGTTTTAGGGTGGAGAACATTTCTCGTGGTCACAAACGAGATACGCATTTGTTTTCAATGAAGACTTTTCAGTTAAAGGCCCACTTAAAGGTACTCAACCCGATAAAACTCCTCTCAATTACTATTTCAATGGCTTCGGGGGTCAAAAATATTTGATTCGAGTCGAGGAAGTCACCCATCAAAGCTCAGATTTGTTAGATATCGATTTTAGAAATCTATTATTTTTCATTATCGGGAATACTATCTGGCCCAGAACTCAGTCAAAATTGCGTTAAAATTACCACTTGATTTTAGAGTTATTCATCCTTGTCTGTTTGAATAGATTTGGAGTACACATCCAGAGCAGATTACGGCAGTTATTAGTACTCATCTCGAGAACATAACAAATTTGAAAAATCAATATCTAATAACTCTGAGCTTTGTTTGATGGGTTCCTAGACTCGAATCAAATATTTTTTACCCCCAAAGCCAAAGAAATAGTAATATAGGACCCTCTGATCGGATTGTTGTTGTTGGAATCTGTTGAGATGGGGACCCTCTTTACGGGTTGAGTACCTTTAATTTTCGAGTCACCGATTATTTGTTTTTATAGTGCCTTGATATACGGTTTTAAATAACAATATATGCCGTAAAATATGATCAAACTACTTTATACACTCCTATGTGTGATTTCCACTGCAAAGGCCGATAATTAAAATGGTACTGTCACTACTAGCGAATTATATCATTTCTCGTGATGTCATTGACGTTATGTCGTAGACTGAATGTTCGATGGTTGATCTTTCTCCACATCGAGACTTTCATGTATAATTATGGATGTTTTAATGATATTTGGCGAACCAAATTGACGCAGGAGTGTAATAATCAATTAGTTCCGAGAATTATGTTGAATAATTAACTCCAGGCGAGAGACGTTTATGTAAGAAACTCGTTTCTTACCGACGTCTCTCGGATCTCGTGAATTATTAACGTAATTCTCGAAAACAATTTATTACTCTCTATATAATTCATAACGTCTGTGTCCCAGAAGATGCCCTTAGAGAAATAGAAAACATCTGGAATCATAGAAAGATTTCCCCTGTTATGGCTCCCAGAATGCAACAGAATTCAAACTAAAAATGTATTTTCAATGGGAGGGGAATAACTATTAAGATATAGAGTTATCCCCCTCCATTGAAAATAATACACTTTGCACAACACTCCAGATAAAATGCACAGACCTCACTGTTCACAACATACACAGTGAGATGTGTGTATATATACAACTGACATTTACCCAAATTTAGCCATAAAGGCCCACTTAATTTTCCAGTCACCGATTATTTTTATCGTGCCTTGATATACGGTTTTAATTATAATCTGTGCCATAAAATATGATTAAAATACTATAATTCATCACCGTTTGAAACGTCTGTGTCTCAGAAGATGCCCATATAGAAATAGAAATCAACTGAAATAACAGAAAGATTTCCACCGTTATGGCTCCCAGAATGCAACAGAATTCAAACTTAAAATGCATTTCTTTAAGATATAGAATTATTCCCCCCTCCATTGAAAATAATACACATTGCAC
Organism: Siphonodentalium dalli; assembly: GCA_032622095.1. Taxonomy (NCBI): domain Eukaryota; kingdom Metazoa; phylum Mollusca; class Scaphopoda; order Gadilida; family Siphonodentaliidae; genus Siphonodentalium; species Siphonodentalium dalli. Next base: position 79,980,954 of record CP136063.1, on the reverse strand, counting down.
TACAATCCAGATGAAAATCAAGCACAAAAAAAAACGTTGGTTCACAGTTTATTACACCACATACATTGATAATACAATGTTTTGGAGCTTCCTCTTTCAAATGTATATAATATGGCATATTCTATTATATATTTTGAAAGATCTGTGTGTGTATGTATGTGTTTGTTTGTGTGTGTGTGTGTGTGTTTGAAATCGATGGACTCAAAAACGACTAAGCCAATTTCGATGAAATTTGGTATTTGGATGTGTTTTCGGCCGGAGACGAACATAGGCATATTTATTTGTCCGTGCGAGGTCAACTTTTCACGTGCGGAGGTCAAATCTGTTTTTACGCCGTTTTTGCGCTAATATATTTCAGTTCGGTGCTCACAAATCGATTCGATATAGCGCGAATAATAAATTGCCAGTCATATAATTTGCACGGTTAGAATCTGTGGCGTGTCCTCTTTCCAACGATATATAATATGTATGTATCCGTTTTAGTTATCTGCCTCAATTATTAGGTACAAGTGGTCCGATGCTTTTATCGGGATAAAATCAATGCGTAATTTCTATGACGTCGTCAGAGGTCATAAAGTTAGATTACGTTAACTCTCACCCTGCCGATGCATTTGACTGTGTCGCGTTAACTCATCACCGGCCGAGGTATCCGCAAATGACATTGGGCTATATATCTCGGAAACGGGTGTAGCTATCGACTTGAAATTTGGTATGTGAATGTATCTTGCCCCGGATACGAATTTTATCGGGTCGCCGAGCACGTGCGACACCAGCTTCGCGCATGCGCAGACCAGATCTAGGAAATGGGTGGAGCTATCGACTTGAAATTTGGTTTTTGAATAGCCCGGACGAAGTCGGGTCACCTTCTAGTATTATATATATGTGATCTGTGGGTTCGAAAATTAAGTGAGTCTTTAAGATATATGTTTGGCAAGAATCAATCGTGCAATAATTCGTGACATTTCACCGCCCCAATAAGCAATACAACAATCGAATATTCATTCTATCAATCCAGAATGTATAAATCGAAATTATGAAATAGACAGTTAGCTATGAAGAATTTCATGACAGTTTGACAGGCAATTTTACCAGCTGTGTGGAGGTACCAAGCCTGCAAATAATGTGGCTGTCGTTTGCAGAATGAGGTCCCCACATGGTGACTTTAGTGATGATGCTAGCCCGCACAGCCGGCTATCATCACCAAATTCACCCTTTGGGAACCTCATTTTCATCCATTAGTCACCTCGATTATGCATTTTATCTTCTGAAAATTATGGGATATAGAAACTTCCCAGTAGGGAAAAAGTAACTAAACAATGTTAATTTGAGACCATATAGATACTTGCCAGAAGATGAGGCCTAAGCAGAATAAGGTCCCCAAATGGTGAGTTTTGTGATGCTAGCCCGCTGTGCGGGATAGCATCACTAAATTCACCCTCTGTGGACCTCATTCTGCAAATGACAGACACGTTATTTGCAGGCTTGGAACGTACACCAACTTCAGTGGTTAAGGTGTCACCAAGGTGATAAATTTTCCACCCTCACAGAAATCCCAGTTTCTCGCAGGTGTAAACTCAAAAGACTTTGTACCAATGAGGTGCATTCATAGCAAACTAAACATCTTAAATTATGGGTACTGTTGATTTTCAAAAGGAGATATAGTTCACGAGTCATAAATAGATGACATATTTTCAACTGAAAACATATTTCTAAAAACTAAAATAAATTAAATTTAAGTATATTCCTTACAAATGAAAACTGAAAGTTGATATTGATATTTTGTATACCGACTGGTTTATTTGTTCGAGTATAGATGAATTTTTGGTGGGAATATTTACTTTTGTCGATCTTGAAAACCAGGAAGTGTTGTTTTGGAAGAGTGTGACTGAGTCGCGGTCATATTGGATCCATCCATCACCGTTCTTTTTTTCAGTGATACAGGTAAAAGTTCTTGAGAAGCATCTATTATATATTTTGAAAGATCTGTGTGTGTATGTATGTGTTTGTTTGTGTGTGTGTGTGTGTGTTTGAAATCGATGGACTCAAAAACGACTAAGCCAATTTCGATGAAATTTGGTATTTGGATGTGTTTTCGGCCGGAGACGAACATAGGCATATTTATTTGTCCGTGCGAGGTCAACTTTTCACGTGCGGAGGTCAAATCTGTTTTTACGCCGTTTTTGCGCTAATATATTTCAGTTCGGTGCTCACAAATCGATTCGATATAGCGCGAATAATAAATTGCCAGTCATATAATTTGCACGGTTAGAATCTGTGGCGTGTCCTCTTTCCAACGATATATAATATGTATGTATCCGTTTTAGTTATCTGCCTCAATTATTAGGTACAAGTGGTCCGATGCTTTTATCGGGATAAAATCAATGCGTAATTTCTATGACGTCGTCAGAGGTCATAAAGTTAGATTACGTTAACTCTCACCCTGCCGATGCATTTGACTGTGTCGCGTTAACTCATCACCGGCCGAGGTATCCGCAAATGACATTGGGCTATATATCTCGGAAACGGGTGTAGCTATCGACTTGAAATTTGGTATGTGAATGTATCTTGCCCCGGATACGAATTTTATCGGGTCGCCGAGCACGTGCGACACCAGCTTCGCGCATGCGCAGACCAGATCTAGGAAATGGGTGGAGCTATCGACTTGAAATTTGGTTTTTGAATAGCCCGGACGAAGTCGGGTCACCTTCTAGTCTATTATATATTTTGAAAGATCTGTGTGTGTATGTATGTGTTTGTTTGTGTGTGTGTGTGTGTGTTTGAAATCGATGGACTCAAAAACGACTAAGCCAATTTCGATGAAATTTGGTATTTGGATGTGTTTTCGGCCGGAGACGAACATAGGCATATTTATTTGTCCGTGCGAGGTCAACTTTTCACGTGCGGAGGTCAAATCTGTTTTTACGCCGTTTTTGCGCTAATATATTTCAGTTCGGTGCTCACAAATCGATTCGATATAGCGCGAATAATAAATTGCCAGTCATATAATTTGCACGGTTAGAATCTGTGGCGTGTCCTCTTTCCAACGATATATAATATGTATGTATCCGTTTTAGTTATCTGCCTCAATTATTAGGTACAAGTGGTCCGATGCTTTTATCGGGATAAAATCAATGCGTAATTTCTATGACGTCGTCAGAGGTCATAAAGTTAGATTACGTTAACTCTCACCCTGCCGATGCATTTGACTGTGTCGCGTTAACTCATCACCGGCCGAGGTATCCGCAAATGACATTGGGCTATATATCTCGGAAACGGGTGTAGCTATCGACTTGAAATTTGGTATGTGAATGTATCTTGCCCCGGATACGAATTTTATCGGGTCGCCGAGCACGTGCGACACCAGCTTCGCGCATGCGCAGACCAGATCTAGGAAATGGGTGGAGCTATCGACTTGAAATTTGGTTTTTGAATAGCCCGGACGAAGTCGGGTCACCTTCTAGTATTATATATATGTGATCTGTGGGTTCGAAAATTAAGTGAGTCTTTAAGATATATGTTTGGCAAGAATCAATCGTGCAATAATTCGTGACATTTCACCGCCCCAATAAGCAATACAACAATCGAATATTCATTCTATCAATCCAGAATGTATAAATCGAAATTATGAAATAGACAGTTAGCTATGAAGAATTTCATGACAGTTTGACAGGCAATTTTACCAGCTGTGTGGAGGTACCAAGCCTGCAAATAATGTGGCTGTCGTTTGCAGAATGAGGTCCCCACATGGTGACTTTAGTGATGATGCTAGCCCGCACAGCCGGCTATCATCACCAAATTCACCCTTTGGGAACCTCATTTTCATCCATTAGTCACCTCGATTATGCATTTTATCTTCTGAAAATTATGGGATATAGAAACTTCCCAGTAGGGAAAAAGTAACTAAACAATGTTAATTTGAGACCATATAGATACTTGCCAGAAGATGAGGCCTAAGCAGAATAAGGTCCCCAAATGGTGAGTTTTGTGATGCTAGCCCGCTGTGCGGGATAGCATCACTAAATTCACCCTCTGTGGACCTCATTCTGCAAATGACAGACACGTTATTTGCAGGCTTGGAACGTACACCAACTTCAGTGGTTAAGGTGTCACCAAGGTGATAAATTTTCCACCCTCACAGAAATCCCAGTTTCTCGCAGGTGTAAACTCAAAAGACTTTGTACCAATGAGGTGCATTCATAGCAAACTAAACATCTTAAATTATGGGTACTGTTGATTTTCAAAAGGAGATATAGTTCACGAGTCATAAATAGATGACATATTTTCAACTGAAAACATATTTCTAAAAACTAAAATAAATTAAATTTAAGTATATTCCTTACAAATGAAAACTGAAAGTTGATATTGATATTTTGTATACCGACTGGTTTATTTGTTCGAGTATAGATGAATTTTTGGTGGGAATATTTACTTTTGTCGATCTTGAAAACCAGGAAGTGTTGTTTTGGAAGAGTGTGACTGAGTCGCGGTCATATTGGATCCATCCATCACCGTTCTTTTTTTCAGTGATACAGGTAAAAGTTCTTGAGAAGCATCTATTATATATTTTGAAAGATCTGTGTGTGTATGTATGTGTTTGTTTGTGTGTGTGTGTGTGTGTTTGAAATCGATGGACTCAAAAACGACTAAGCCAATTTCGATGAAATTTGGTATTTGGATGTGTTTTCGGCCGGAGACGAACATAGGCATATTTATTTGTCCGTGCGAGGTCAACTTTTCACGTGCGGAGGTCAAATCTGTTTTTACGCCGTTTTTGCGCTAATATATTTCAGTTCGGTGCTCACAAATCGATTCGATATAGCGCGAATAATAAATTGCCAGTCATATAATTTGCACGGTTAGAATCTGTGGCGTGTCCTCTTTCCAACGATATATAATATGTATGTATCCGTTTTAGTTATCTGCCTCAATTATTAGGTACAAGTGGTCCGATGCTTTTATCGGGATAAAATCAATGCGTAATTTCTATGACGTCGTCAGAGGTCATAAAGTTAGATTACGTTAACTCTCACCCTGCCGATGCATTTGACTGTGTCGCGTTAACTCATCACCGGCCGAGGTATCCGCAAATGACATTGGGCTATATATCTCGGAAACGGGTGTAGCTATCGACTTGAAATTTGGTATGTGAATGTATCTTGCCCCGGATACGAATTTTATCGGGTCGCCGAGCACGTGCGACACCAGCTTCGCGCATGCGCAGACCAGATCTAGGAAATGGGTGGAGCTATCGACTTGAAATTTGGTTTTTGAATAGCCCGGACGAAGTCGGGTCACCTTCTAGTTCCATATATGGAGCTTTTGAATATTCATGAATTCCATATATGAAATGCTACTCCAGAACTTTGACCTGTAGCACTGAATGCGCGGAGCGGGTCTGGATGGATCCAGTTGAATATGGTAGCGACTCAGTGATCTCGCTTATTCCTTATTAAAGACATAAAAAACAACACCGAACCACACCGATGTACCCACCTGGACAGAAACATTGAGACTATTCGTAACTCGATCTACCCCCACATGTTCTTGCATCGCGCGCTCCGCTACACTTCAGTCGTTTCCGAGCGAACCCTGATATACGTCTCGGTATACTATATACATGTTTAGATTTACCATGTATGGTAGGTTAGTTGTGGCCAAATAATGAAACAACCTGTGAATGGCGGGGTTAATATATCGAGTTGGGGCAAATATCGAGCTTTCTTTAGACACCAAAAACGAGCCCTATGTGCGTGCTATATTCTTCGAGATATCCCCATGCACGCAATTACAAATTCTGTTCCGCTGTTTGTCATATATTGTTCCGAGTCCCGTCCCACAGTTTGTCATGTCCCTACTAAATACAAGCTTTTGGATAATTTGGGCGAATGGAGGATTTATCAGTGAGGTAGATATAAATCGGATGGAATTCTGCCCTTTCCCCTTGTTTTCGTGTAATCAGGGTGCGTGCAGAAACGATAGATGGTTAGCGTAGCGCATTTCAAACCGCTACGGAACTCACAATTTTGACTTTGCTGTCGTTATTTTTGGTAGGACTGTTTCTTCCCTATCTCGAGTGACGGTGCCGGATGATGCATTTGTGTGTTCGAAGCCTTGCTCGTTATATTGGGCAGAGGAATTAGTTTGCCGTGTGGTGTCAGCACTTTACCATCGGCATTCGCCCGTGCTGGATTTTCTGGAGCGGCTGCCGCATCGGAATCAGTAGAATCATCGGAATCATCCTCACCACCCTCATCATCAGACACATAAACGTACTTTCCGACTCCTCCAGATTTCGCCGCCTCGGCTACAGATTTAGTCGTATCGTAGTTCGCGGTCTCCGACCTCAAAGAGTTTTTAGTTGTTCTGAACTTTGGTATCAACAGCTTAGTTTTTGACGCCTCCCGTTTTTCCTTCTTTCGTTCCTGCCCCTCTTTAATTCTTTCGGACAAAGGTTTAGCTGATACAGTCTTATCCTTATTATCCTTATGTTTACCGTGACCCTTTTCTGTCCTCTTGACCTCGGCGGCATTTTCTTTGTCCGGTATAGCGGCGTGTAGATCCTTTATTTCCTTGGCACATTCTCGCAGCGAAGCGAACAAATCATCCATCTCCTCCTCGTCTACTTCATACTCCGAATCCTCATCACCTGACGCGGGTGTTGTCTGTGTCGAATCGCGTTTACGCGCTGATTTCATTCGGCTTTTCGGTCGTTTCGCCGACATGGCCCTCGGGGCAGGTACCGGTTTCTGATCGTCTTGTTTTCCTTCCGTTTTATTAGACACATCGGTTTCTGATTTTTTGGCATCCTTTTTGTCTCCTCCATTCGGCGATGACGACACTGATGACTCTGGTCTCGGCGATATAGGCTCTAACTCCCTTTTAGAAGACTGGGGCCTACCCTTTGAAGCAGTTGTATTTGGCATTGGTGAAGACCCCGGCTTATTCGGAGTTTTAGCAAGTGGTTTAACAGCCACCGGCTTTGCGGCTGTTGTAGTTGGCTTAGGGTTGGAAATACCTGGCTTCACAGACGATGCAGTCGCTTTACTTTTGGTAACCGATGTACCGTTTGCTGCAGCCGCAATTTTACCGGGCGCGGGTGATGGGGGTTTTGTTGTTGCCCCCGGTCTGACAGTTCCGTTTATGGGTTTAGTAGTTGTGCTAGTGGCAGAACTAGAAGATTTTTGTCCAGCACTAAATTTAATTTCGTCTATCAGAGCGAACACGTTCGAAGCCTTTATTCTCTCTGTTGGCGGTTCACTTTCAAATTTGATTTTTCCTCCCGTTGCTTTGGCAACAGTTTCCAGAAGACCGTTTGAGCCAACTTTGGCAAAGTGTAAAGCAGTCATGCCATCAACATTCTCTCTTGAAACATCCACTTCTTTCTTCTTTGCAACACATTTGTCCAGAAAGCTCTTCACGGAAGAGGTATTCGCTGTGGCACATGCGTATAGCAGGGCTGTATTGCCCTCGTTATCTGCAAGGTTGATATCTGCTTTAGCCTGACAATTAGAAAAAACAGATATGATGGACTGTTATTGGCATAATTTAGCTTAGCATAAACGAAATCGACATATAGCTTGTAGATTTTAATTATGAATCTCTACAACCTGGTAACATGTCAACAGTCATTGACATTGTTATTTGTGTAAATATTTATAATGTTTTATAACTCAATATCATCTTTGTGCAGTCTGTATTATTAAGTCAGTATAATATTGCACAAACATTTCTTGGTATAGTATCGTGGGAAGTTTATTTCAGTTGACATGTTTACTTTTCCTCGACGTTCAATTTTTTTAATTAATAATTGTATGCATGCCATCATGCCATGCTATAATCTATTAACGAATTTTATGTAATGGCAATATCAAGAATTTCTTTAGGACATATATGTTATAGTGATTCCTATATATTCATGTGGCATTCATATAAGTACAGTAGGCATGCATATAAGTACATTAGACATGCATATAGGTACATTAGGCATGCATATAAGTACACAAGAAGGTTTATAAAAAAAAATACGACTTCATGAGATATATAGTTTTGTATTATAAATTAATTTGATTTTTATGTTGATTTTTTAAGAATTATCGTCAAGTTTATACATTCACCATCTCGGGTTGAGCCAAACTTTGTAAACATACACTCCAATGGATACGGATACTGAGTCTATAGTATTCCCGCAAACTTTTCGTTTCTGGAAGGCTTGTGGTGTTCCCCCGAATTACGTCACATGGCACCAAGTTAATCGTTTCGATTGAACTTCTTTATCTTTGTGCTACTAATAGTGAGTTACGGTTGGTGCTACTGACGTGGAATCCCAGGGTTGGGAAATGAAAACTATACGAAAGGTCATCAGACCCACTATTTATATGTGGGTATGTAGTTTACTCCAGACTGCGGTTGAGCAGAACAATGCCGTTTATTTATGCTCTCTGAAACTTTACTAGTAAACAACTCCTATAAATATACTGAAAATATATATTTGAAAGTAACGCGAAGCATTCCGCTAGCCGGGGTCTTCATATACTCAAAAATAATATTCTTGTCCTCGCATTCGTTTTCACCAATATTTCATGCTTATCGGATAAATTAGTTCTACTAATTTCCTTTTAAAACATCATTAGAATCCCAAAGTTCTTTTAAACTTGTTTAGGGGGAAAATTTCTATCCCTTTCTTTAAATTAAATTTGAGATACGGGGGAGTTGGCACTCAGATAATGACACATTTCAGTGTTCAAATGGCCGCTTAACATGAAATATAGGGAGACATTCCACAATTTTCCAAATACCGAGTTTTCCATTTCTGTGGCCATTTTGGCAGTCATCTTTGGAGGGGGATTTGCATATTTCCTATTAAAATAGCATTATTTCTTTGCATCACAACAATATATACATTTCTGACACTCAAGAACATTTCTTTCTAAACTTCGGATCAAATTTAACTGACGTACGGATCAAATTTAACTGACGTAATACCTCCTTCGTGGGAGGCGGTCCACCTAAGTGGCTAGCACTTGTCCTCCAATCCCGCCACCATATAATTTTGGTAAATAAATATGTTTAAACCAATGCCTCCTCTGACAATGTTGGCCATAATGGACGCCATCTTGCGAGGTGTCTACACGGGCACGGGATTTGAGTGAAGTTAAGTCCTGTGCATGGGTCGAGTTTGCGGGGTGGGCCCGGGGGAGGGGGGTCAATGTCAGCTTCTGGTCTATCCGGTTTTGGTCATTTGGTTCGAATAGAGCACATGACATTATAGTTTTCGTGACATATTGTAATAACTTTGAAGAATTTCTAAATAGACGCTTCAAAAGTTCAGTATCGGGCTTATTTAAACAAAGAACTATCGATCCGACGACAAACGTCCGACCATATATAAGCTACTATACATACACTCTCTTTTCAATATTAGGGACATAGGACGAAACTGCCGCCCAAGATCAGACCCATAGTTTGGCAAAAAATGAAATTAACATTTCAGAAACATATGCAATTATGATCAGATGAACTATTGCTTTCCAAGCGATACCATGGGTGAATTCGAATGAATTAAATTGAACAAGCGTGGCACATTGAATATCAGTTGTCCAATATCAACGAGATCGTATACATATTGTTGATAGTATACTACAGTATACCACAAACATGGTTTTTGCATAACTCATCGTTTCCGCTATGCATATGACCCACACAATAACCTCATTAACTGGATTTTTGTTCCTATATTACTGACCTCAATTGCTGTTTTGGGGAAAAACTCAAAACATGGTGAATAACTGTACCATATATGACGTTTTTAACGGAAGCCGTTTCACCATTGCCTATCACTTGAGTGTATGGTGATCGGGAGAGAAGTAACATATAAGTGGCCCGCACTTGTTCTTCAATCCCGTTGCCGACTGTATGTATTTATATGCATATACGGCGAATATATATGTTTAAACCACCATTGCCTATAAAAGAGACCAATTAAAGATGTATTATCCGAATTAACGCTCCTAAATTACAATTTCTTCGGCCTTGGGGGGGGGGGGGGGTAAAAATGTGTATTCGAGTCGAGGAACCCACCCATCACATATCACGGTGATCAGATGTCGATTTTTGAAGTTTGTTATTTCTCGAGATGTGCAATTATTTGTGGCTCAGAAAAACGCCAAACGGACGGTCTCGGACAAAATTGCGGACAAAGATGGGTAACTCTAAAATCAAGTAGCAATACGGCCAAATTTCGTGATACTCAATTGATAATACGACCATATTTCGTTGAACAAAATGTTGATAAATAACATGTTTTTGGGAAATTTAATACCATATATAGTTGACAGTGGTTAGCATTATTTTGTTGCAATTAATCGATTCTGATAACTAAAGCTATTTTGAAGAAATGTAGTTGTTGTTGTATCTTGTTGATATGGGGACCGTCTGATCGGACTGAGTACCATTAAATCCAAGTTTGCGATTAATTCATTTAACACTAATATTTACATCAATCCTTGTAATTAGAGAAACGGTTTCTAAATACTTGTATATGTGGATACTTACATCATCTAGAATCAAACTGATAGAATCCGTCTGCCCCAGCACGCACCCATACATTAGGGCAATTTGTCCCTTTTTATTCTGACTATTGACATCACACCCTCTTTTCAGAAGGAGTCCAATCAGCTCTTTCCTTTTCACGCTTTCCTTTATGGAGGACAAACAAACCATCAAAGCGGTTTCCTGTTGGTCGTTCTTGCAATTTGCGTCGCATTTTGGATTCTCGAGAACGAGTTTTATCTGCAAATAATATCGAATATCTAGCAATTTGTTAAGATGAGCAGAAAACAGTCCATACACATTACAGGTCAACATTGATTGGTCTGAGACCAGTACCATCCTAGCCCAATGACGAGTATAAAGTATTCAGAGTTCCTAACTTTGTGAAATTTCATTTGCACCCTCTTGAGTTGTAGTTTTTCAACTGATAACTCAAATTTTACATCGCAACTGTCGGAAAATTCCAACACCCATTGTGGTTGGACATTTTCCAAATGATGGTCACCATATTGAAAGTAGGAACATATTCGACGATTGGTCGACAGTTTATGTACTGTAAATATTGGTTGGTAAGTAAAGCTATGTATAAAAGTCTCTCGAGTAATTGTGTATCCTATTCCATCGTTTGTATATGTTAATTCCATGCTCCATTCCATTCTACTGTACTCAATCCGATAAAACTCCTCTCAATTACTATTTCAATGGCTTCGGGGGTCAAAAATATTTGATTCGAGTCGAGGAAGTCACCGATCAAAGCTCATATTTGTTAGATATCGATTTTAGAAATCTATTATTTTTCATTATCGGGAATACTTTCTGGTCCAGAACACAGTCAAAATTGCGTTATTATTACCACTTGATTTTAGAGTTATCAATCCTTGTCTGTTTGAATAGTGTTTTGGTAGTACACATCTCGAGCAGGTTACGAAATTGACGGCAATTATTAGTACTCATCTCGAGAAAATAACAAATTTCAAAAATCAATATCTAATAACTCTGAGCTTTGTTTGATGGGTTCCTCGACTCGAATCAAATATTTTTTACCCCCAAAGCCAAAGAAATAGTAATATAGGACCCTCTGATCGGATTGTTGTTGTTGGAATCTGTTGAGATGGGGACCCTTTGTTCGGATTGAGTACCTTTAACATATTAGCCATAGTTACGATGAAGTCCATGATTGCATTTTAATTTAAAAAGGTTTATTTGGCAGGCCACTTCATTATCCTCTGCAAAAATATACGCTTTCAAAGTTGCGTCACGTACCATCATGGCATAATAACATATCATCACGCCATGATAAAGTACCTTCATGTAATTATAAGGTATCACCATATAAAGACCAAGTTTCAGCATGCCACGATAAAGTATTATCGTATAATGATAAAGTACAATCATGAAATGTATCAAAGTATATATCACATGCCATGATAAAGTATCATCGCGTAATGATAAAGTATCATCATGTAATGATAAAGTACAATCATGTAATGATAAAGTACAATCATGCAATGATAAAGTATCACCATGTCATGATCAAGTTTCACCACGTAATGATAAAGTATCATCATATAATGATAAAGTATATATCTTCACCTAATGATAAAGTATTATCAGGCAATGATACAGTAGCATCAAAATTTTGACTTTTTAGAATTTTTAAAAAATAGAATCACTCTGCTTATTCTATTTTTAGAAAATTCTAAAATGTAAAAATTTTGACTTTGATTTTGATCATATTTTTTTTCTACCATGTCCCGAATACGCTTCCGTATTATCACTTACATGATGATACTTTATCATGCTATGATCGATGCTACTGTAAGTCAAAATTTTGAGTTTGAAAGTCAAAATATTTAGATAAAAAGTCAAAATTTTGACTTTGAAAGTCAAAATATTGAGATAAAAAGTTAAAATTTTGAGTTTATAAAGTCAAAATTTTGACTTAGAAAGTCGAAATTTTGAGATAAAAAGTCTAAATTTTGAGTTTATAAAGTCAGAAACTTCAGGGGTTAACATAACTTATTATCAGACCTGAAAATTGATCAGGTTTTCCAGCGACGTTCAACGTCACAACGTCTTGTCCAATCAAAGCGCGTTTCATATAATAAAACAGTTATCGCATTGTTTCTTGGTTGACACGAGGAATTGTCAGCCCTCGGAAGCCAATATTCACCTCTACGGCCTTGGTGAATATTGACTTAATCGGGTTTCACAATTCCTCGTGTCAACCTCGAAACAATGCGATAACTGTATAATGATGAAGTATTACCGCCTAATGATAAGGTATCATCATCATGTAATGATAATGTACCATCATGTAATGATAGAATATCATGCGTGCTGTAATGGTAAAGTATATCATCACACAATGGTAAAGTATATCATCACGCAATGTTCAAGTACCATCACGTAATGGTAACGTATCACCATGTAATTGTAAAGTACCATGGTCATAATGCCATGGTAAAGTATCATTATGTAATGATAATATGATCGTGTAATAACAAAGTATCACCATAAGCGCATAAGGCAGCTATGGCGTTCCATAATATAACCAATGTTGAGATCATTATGTAAGCTCTGATGTTTAGAAGCACTTTCCTGCTGTTGTTATTGCATCTTTATATTTGAACTTGTATCAAGCAGTTTGAACTTTGATGATATACGAACATTAGAGCAGAAATATACGTCACCCGTCCTCCCAAATATTTCGATCCTTTTGTCCGACGTTGCAACATATTTCCCCGAACAAGATAGTATATACATGGTGGAATTTAATGATAACATGTCACAAACAGGAACATTGAAATATATATGTTATTAAATGCCTTTTTTTTTGGTTCTGTTTGTAAAATTCATGAGCAATTTTGCCGTATATATAGAAGAAATTATGATCACGTGACTATATATGGTATAATGATACCGCTAGTACCCTTCATTCGTGATTGATAATGGATGATTTAATTTTTGGTCAAAATGGCCATTTGGGGAATATTTTCGACTGTATAGTTGTCATGGAAACTGAATTGCTTCACTGAAATAACCGATACACATTTTGAGACAACGCGAATTACACATATTCACAAAAAAGAAGGTTATTGTAATCAGTAATTATACAAATAATCGGTATGAACAATCAAAATTTTTTTTTTTTTAAAGCTCATTTTACCAACGGCCATGGAAACTGACTCATGATAAAACAAAGTGTACTGCTTCCAAGACCGGTTGTATGCTAAAAAGTAAATTCCCAAATGAGATGGGATTTCTGTTTAGTTCCCGTTGAAAGAAACCGCCAGTTACATTTCGACGAAAAATCTCTTAAAGGTACTCAATCCGATAAAACTCCTCTCAATTACTATTTCAATGGCTTCGGGGGTCAAAAATATTTGATTCGAGTCGAGGAAGTCACCCATCAAAGCTCAGATTTGTTAGATATCGATTTTAGAAATCTATTATTTTTCATTATCGGGAATTCTTTCTGGCCCAGAAGACAGTCAAAATTTCGTTATTATTACCACTTGATTATACATTTATCCATCCTTGTCTGTTTGAATAGAGTTTTGACGTAAAATCTCGAGCAGGTTACCAAATTGACGGCAGGTACTAGTACTCATCTCGATCAATTAACAAATTTCAAAAATCAATATCTAATAACTCTGAGCTTTGTTTGATGGGTTCCTCGACTCGAATCAAATATTTTTTACCCCCAAAGCCAAAGAAATAGTAACATAGGACCCTCTGATCGGATTGTTGTTGTTGGAATCTGTTGAGATGGGGACCCTCTTTACGGATTGAGTACCTTTAAGTTTACTCAATAGTAACAAATTGTTCCTGGATTTTCGAAAACGGTTGCAATGGCAACCGAGCAACTTTGTGTGATGTCCACCCAAACTATTTGAAAGCATATCACCTACTTATTGGAAAGCACATAATATTCGTATAATTATATACGAGGTCAATGATGGGACCATGCATGTATAATATATGTAGACATAATTATACCGGTACAGTATACGTACTATAGATCATGCCATGAATCTCGAACTACTCTGGCTAAAGCTCGTAGAAATCATATTCCTCCAGTGCAAACTCTGGGAACATTTGAAAGTTTGACAGGGAACCTTATGAAGTCGAAAAAATAACATGTGGAGTATAATATTTATTAGTTACTAGCTGTTCCTTAATAATGTACTTCGCTGTAGGTGAAGGTCCCAACTCGAAATTGCATGCTTTTCTATGACTTTTGTGAGCCGATATCGCAATAAACATTGAATTAATCACCCAGGAGAAATTCCATAATTGTAAGCAGCGCAGTCACTTAAATCGTGAAATTTCGAGTTGGGACCTTCACCTACAGTGAAGTACATTATTACGGAACAGATAAAAACTATGAAATATATTCCCTGCTTTATTTTTTCAAATTTGTAAGGTTCCCTGTCAAAACTTCAAAAAGTTCCCAAGTTTTGTACTGGCGGAATAAGATCTCTACGGGCGTTAGCCAGAGTATATATAGAGATTCGTGGCATGATCTAAGTATGTACGCACCTGTAGTGTATATATATAACTCACCTGTCGAGTATTATTCTGTTTAAACAGATCAAACAAATTCTTCGACATAATTCCTGGTCCAGATCCGAACCTCTTTCACACTTGTGATGCTTTCGGATGAAAGGAATTTATCAAGTATTATGAATTGATCCTGTATTTACGACCTTTCGCGACAGACACTCTTCTACGCTCCTCGTGCAACACTGAGGGTACCCATAGGCATCGTCCATGCAGTGGCGCAATTCTCTTCGCGGGGTACACAGTCTAACTGAACCCGAACAGGTCGATAGAAAAATCAACTAACAGTCTAGGATCTACCCATCCCCCAGGATGTAGTCTATCGAGTTTGTCGATTTAAAGTTTAAACAAAGCGTTGTGCGTGATAATACACGGTGTTTGCTTCTCGGAGATACCAGCGATACCGACCGCGATGAAATATGTCACCAATCACGCGTGATATGCGTTCTTGTGACAAGTCATTGATATCACGTAGATAGATCTGTCAATTATTTGTTAACAATCCGTGATTTTACTCCATATCTGACGACACAGTCACTGGTGCAGTGGGTTTTTTAAAAACAACTTGACGTTTGTGTGCACCCGATTGCCTTTGGAATCGTACCATGCATGCATGCATGACCTGATGCAAACATCTTTGACCAGCTGCGTATGCAAAGAGATCGATAAAATGGCGACTCAGTTTTCTATGAACTTCTGCAGGAATACAATGGCCATATTTGATAAGCTTTTGTACGTTCTCCTTTAGCATGGAGAGGATCGATTTGTTGCTATGAGCAGTAGTTTTGTTTACCGTACCGTTTTGTAGCGATACTTATCATGGCCCTTTAATGTTTAAACGATGATGTATAGATTATGTGTCCACGTCCAATTAAATACGTTGCACGCACAACCATATATTTGTATTGCTGTACTTTGTACCTTTAACTAATGGTTTGAGAACACCTTTTAGTACTTTCCCTACATTTTTCCTATATAATCGTGCATATAACGAGCGGTTATATAAGGTTCATATTGTATTGTAATTCTATTATAGGCCCAATAGATAAACGCATCTACAGGTCTATACCAGATGAAGAGTGTAATTAATTTTATTGCAGAACCGTGACATTTAAAGAGACCAAGTTCGCGGTAATAATACATTTTCAAAAGATATAATAACGACATCTTCAAGGATGCTATCGGTAATCGGCTTGCCTGAAGCTATATATATTTGGCAGGGGTGTATAGCTATAGAGGGTGTCAGTTGATGGGGATGTCCAACATGGAAAATCGAATTGCACCCCACATCAAAACATAATTAAAATTCCCAAGGCTTCCAACGGTTGATAAAGCTAACAGCCCCATATGGTTGACACAATTTAAATGAGGAGTCATTTTATTTTACTTAAGTGAAATAAAGCGCCATCTACATGGTTTTGTTTTACTTAAGTAAAATTTTACTTAAGTAAAATAAAATGACACTTTATTTTACTTTTATAATTTTATTTACCATTATGTTACGCCCTTTTGGAATTTTACTTAAGTGAAATAAAACACAGTTTTTATATAACTTAAAGGGGTACTGTACCCCAATTTCAATAAATTCCCGGTGACAATAGCGATCTAATATGAATATTATATTATAAAATAACTAATTTGAGTCGACGATGTCTACTGAAAACGTTCCGGTTAACAGGCTATCTTAAAAGTCAAATTGAATTATTTAATATAAATTCATTTATGGCTGGAGTCATAAAATGGAGAATTATGCCATTACGAGTTACCGTTCTTGAAATCGCATATGTTGCGTGTCTTTTATCGACGGCCGTTCGCGAACATTATTGAGTTGCAAACAAAACATGTTACCTGCAAAAGAAGGCCCGTTATAACCGATTCGGAAAAAAGGAGAAAGAAACAAGAGTCATAAAGCGTCAAATATTTTATAGGGAGTGAGATTGTTCGATGGAAGAGATTGAATGCATCAATCGAAGCTGTGAGCAATGAACTTCCGGTTCTTCCTGCGACCTGCGTCTTCTCCGGTGAAGGTCAAAAACATGGCGCGTATAGTTTGAAATCGTAATATTTTTGTTTCCAAGATCAATATTTTCTTCGCTAAATTAGGTTTATACGAAACTCATATAACACGAACACAATCTAACTTGAAAGTTATTTCAATGGGAGTAAATAAAAAAATTGCCTATCTTTGCGTACAGTACCCCTTTAAGTAAAATTCTTTTTTTTACTTAAGTAAAATAAATGAACATTTGGGTTTATTTCACTTAAGTGAAATAAACGTCATCTACCGGTCATCGAAAGATGTCATTTATTTTACTTAAGTAAAATAAAGTGCAACCTGATGTTAAGAGTTATTAATGATTTCCCCCAGTCAGTTTAGAGACCATCGCCAAATCCCACCAAACCACAGGTGACCTTGTTACACAAGAAAACAAAACATTGACGAGGATTACTGTTTGAGACATTTCTGTGAATGTGAACATGGCAAATCTTCAGTGGAAATTCATGTCACCTACGCACTCCAAACAAGAGCCCCATGACTGTTCAAGACCCCGGGATACACCGAAATCCCCGGTACCGCAAGAGGAACCGGGAGACCAGAGTCCGGAACTTAGACTCATCCAAAGATTTTTTATCGATTGATCACAATCTCCGAAAAGAAGATGTTAGAAAAATAACCGTTACCAGACAATATAGCAACACTTCATACGGACAGACAAGTGCTGAGTTAGTTTACAGCGTGGACAGATCGTGGCGAGTTCAGAGCCCGGATCAAAATGTTGCTGTCAAAGATTCAGCAGACAACAGTTTCAGGGCCTGGAACCTACGTCATAAAACAAAGTTTTTCACCGAAAAATGGCGGCTGCTCGGTGCGACTCGAAGTGACTATTTATCGTTTTTGCAAACTATGTACATAAACCACTAACAAAATCATTGCTTATGAGCTGTAAAACATTGTTTGCTAGCTCACAGTCATCTATACCGAGATATATATGTAACGGTTGTAAAGATTATCGCGTTCAGGTGGTTTCCGTCACCAATTTTCGAGGCATGTTTCCGAGTTTTGAAATGGTAACGCCTACATTGGCTTTTAAAACTGGAATTGTGACATAAATGGTAACGCCTACATATAATCAACATTTGATTCCAAAATCGGCAATTTGGCTGAATTCTTTCTTTCACTTGCCGAATATCACAATTAGTTTTAGGACTAGTGAGTAGTGTATATGCCTTCGCAGTTAATGGAAATTATGGAAGCGCAAGAGTATAATTCTTCCCTTGCTAAGATCCCCCGAATATTGCCGAGGCGAATCGGTATACATCGGCTCAAAAGTAGACTGCTTCACTTGTGGCAAGCTAATTAATACGTTTTTCACGGAATTACTATCACAAGACATAAATGAATAAAATAATAAGTAATTATATGACCTTTATATATCAATATTATTATAGGGAATAAGAAAAAATGTCATTCTGGTTGATGCATCATATATAATTATAGGCTAAAATAAACCAACGTTTGATAAATGAATAAATCGCAATATCGCCACTGCTTGAGTTGAACCAGGAAGGAGCTTTAAGTTGTATTATTAAATTTTTGTTTCAAATTCAAATGTTTCTGAAATTAAAGGCACCTGAGGCCTTAATTGTCGAAAATATTCATATTTGTTCCAAATACCGTAAACAGAAAAACATTAAAACGCATACAGTTTCGTTCATATATACCATGACCATCGCGTAAACAGCATGTTATCATAAATACCTACTATATTTTACCTAAGCAAGATCCTGATTGGGTTACAGATGACAGCACAATGCTACTGGCTAATCACACACAAATGGCATAAACGCTCTTTATTAGTTCCATATCAGGAATTCACCAACAAAGAACGCTCTTTATGTTTACCAGCATAATATAAACAAACACCAGAAAAGTAACTTTTTTATGCTTTTGTTTACATAACAATGGTTAAACATATGAGAATAACATCCTGTTTATGCGATATTTCTTATTTATATACGGACAAAGTCTGTCTACATTTTGATGTTCTTTCTGTTTGTGGCGGTTTTTGACGGGTGGAAATATTTTCACAGGATACCCACTGCCAAGGCCAACCGTACCTTTAAAAGAAAAAACTTTTAATTAAAAGAAATTAATTAAAATCACAAGATCGCAAAGTCGCACTCTCGTGTACAGTAGTTGAATATCTATTGTATTCACACCTTTTTTATGTGAAGCCAGGTTGTTGTTAGACGAGAGGCAATTTATGACACATTACGTAACCATTGAGTTAAGTACTGGTAGTCTGTACATACAATTATCGGACAATGCATTTTGGAATTTTATCTTACAGCCTGCCTGATCAACAAAATATTACATTACCAGTGTACAGATTAAGCGTTTTGATGATTAGTGTTTTAAACCAAATATTATTTGAAATGACTGGTCTGTTCATCGTCACCATTCAATCAACGCTCCCGTTACAAAATAAATTATGTTTTCATGGTACGATATTTCCGAAGTAAGAAATCCTTTCGTCGCCTAACATCGTTGGGATTGTCAATCTATTCAGATCTTTTGAATTAGCTTTCCGTCTCCATGCTTTCCGTCTCCATTTGGGGTGAAAAAAAGTTTGACCAAATGAAATTTTATTAGCCAATTTTGAAAAAAGATTGGCCATTGGCCACCGACAATGCAAACACTGCTCTCTAGCTTGGCCACCATAGTACCTGTTACATACGGAAACCTTTTAAATTTGAAATAGTTTGAGCAAACATCCTAACGAACAAAACAAATATGAATCAAATGTAACCTTGGGGGATGCACGTTGACCGACCTTGTTCCCGGACTAAAATTCCAATTTTCATAATTTTCTCGCATGTTTTTTTTTGCATTTATTTACCTAAATATAACGACTTTCCCTACATGAAACGCATCAAATTTAGGATATGTTATTGTGTGATCATATTTAGCAATCAGGGAACTCGAAGCAGCTTTTGTAGTCGGCAGATTTGTTTACTAACAAGATTCCAATTTTTTCTAAAGCCATAAATATGATGCCCCTAGTTCAAAGAGCTGTAGAAAATTTCCCCCAAAGTGCTTTCAAAAACAGCTTATTACCTATTTGTTCTAGGTTCGCTCCAAAATCAAGTCTAAATGACTAGACTACTACAGTGGACTCCGTTTCATAGCTAGTGTCAAGTTTGTCGGTTTCAGGTTTATATGGGAGGGGGGGTGATGTGGTGTCATCTCAATGCTCTAGTTGACCAAATTCCGACACACATACCAAAGTTAGACAATACATTATTTGAAATGAAAAATTGCATCATAGAATATCATTTGGGTTAGCCTACATAGAACAGTTATATGTCATATTCTCTCTGAATTCCAAGATGTCCTGTTAAGATTCAGACCTGTGAGATTACTTTGTTTGTTGTAAGTAATAATTATCCTAATATTTCTGCCGCATAGAACAAGGTGGCCATTCTAATAAATTTCAGTTCAATGGTGTCCGATGTACCAAAGTACCAAAATATGCACCCAACCTGCAGTATTCTTCACAAAAACATGATTACATTAAATTTACGATTTGTGATGCCGATTTATTCTATTAAAGGAATGATTTTCCAATCGGATATTGTTAGAAGTATATCCATAGTCTTAATAGTTGACCCGCATCGGAGATTCAAACTTAAAATATAAAAAATGGACTTAGGAGAACCTGGAAATCTGGGCCCTGTTTCATGAAAGCAACTTATGACATAGTTGGGACTTAAGATGGTCATAAGTTCAAACTTCAGTCATAAGTGCGTTTCACGAACAATGTCTTAACTCAAGATGGTCTTAACTTTGGTCTTAACTTTAAGACTGCTGTGAGGTGTCATAAGATAATCTTAAAGTTAAGACCCACGCGATAAGTGGCATATCGATCACAAGTATGGCGGCCTATGTTATTTTGCAATTACGGAGATTATGTACATTGTCTGGATGGACAATTCGTCGCCTGGTATACAGGGTCGTGGCTACATAGTGAGAGGGGGTGTTCGCCTCGAAATGTCCAACTACACCCCCTTAAACAACACAAAATTATCTTTGGGTTTAAATATTCCAACTGGTACCTCAAACTTTCCAAAACGAAAGTTTGGAGAGTGCAAACCCCCCTCACCGTATAACCATAGGGTTAGTTTGGTAAAAACAATTCAGAGCACATGCTTATCATCAGGGACGTGGCGAATGGGGTTTGTGTGCTGTCTACCCCCCCCCCCCCCACACACACACACACACTTTGGTCAATTTTTTTTTTTTTTAGAATTTAGAATTTATTTATTTATTATAGTGACATTATGCATATAAATATAACATCCGGCCAATAGGGCCTATAAGTCACTTTGAATACGATTAATAATTAATTATTTGTGCACATGTGTGTTTAGCAATTTAGCGATTGACAATGTCGTGCTTGACAACAACATTAATCGTACACTATATATAGGTTTCAATTGTTTGAATTTCTAACTAGTAAAGGAATGTGTTGTTTTAGACAAACAGCAGCAACCGAAAATCACCAACTTTAGGGGCGTCAGGTTAGAAATTTCGAACTGTTGGAATATTTGAGCTACCAAATGGAAAGTTTAAATCCAACGGGTGGGGTGGACATGGCATTTCACGAACATAGAAATTTGGCCCGGTTCAATCAAGGGGCAGGTGCAGTTGGAAATTTCACGATGTACCCCCCCCCCCCCCCCCCACAGAGACCAACTAGCCACCCCAGCCTCGTCGAATGTAGGATATAGTCAATTATCAGCTATATATGTGACATATAGATAATATATATTATAAAATTGTATTACCCACGAATTAAACTTTTGAGAAGAATTATGGCCTAGCTCAAAGCTCACAATCTCCTCTATGTTATTCCATATGGGTGCGGGGAGATGGGGTAAAATGAGATCGATGAATGTATTGATTATTTCCTTTTTCCAAATTTCCGTCGGCTGTTTACAAAGCAGATATGTCATATCGGAAAGGTAACAGAAACGCTCTTTATCAAAATATGTTTTCGAAATACATGTAGTGACAATTTTCTATAGAGAATATTATTTATTGAGTTTATGCCCACGCCCATATGTCGTGATTTTCAAGGCTGTCCAAATTGTTGTCATGTTTTTTTTTTTTGCAGGGGTGGGATGACCGTTGTACAGCATACTGTGTATATGATATACACACCCGTAGCGACGACACCCCTTAATACGAGTGTGCTAATGAAAACGTAGTTATATATATTTATTATATACTTTCCCGTGAATTATAAGATTTTAGCAGTGCATGAGACATAAGTGATATCCCACTCGTGGAAATTCAATGTTTTGTCATCACTCATGAGATATAACTCATATCCACTGAAAAAGTGTGGATATCCTCTATATATACATGGTATGACAATCGCATAAAACATCTGCATACAAATAATAAAAAGTTACTCCAACAAATATTTTTCATTTCCCTTTGAATCGAAAAATGACCTATGTGTGCCCTGATGACATCGCCGATTTATTTTTATTATTGCTACACGTAGAGAGCGGTGGTCGATAATACACGAGTTATGTCGGCTCACACACAAAAAATCGCCGTCTGAACATTGCTCTCAGTGAATTAACTAAGTCATGCATCGATCCATATAATTGTATTGTCTTATTTCTGACTCCGCCACTCGCCAGTAAATGCAAAGCTCGTCATTTTAAGAGCCTGCGACGTACTCATGTTCGAATTCACATCGTGGAACTCATACAAGTCTAAGATCCATATGCGAATATAAGGCCACTGACTATAGACTCTAAGATACATGCGCTGATTCGCCCACCCCACCCCTGTCGCTATCCAGCATCCCTGTCACACAATAATGTCCAACTCGGACTCGGCACTTTCTCGATAACCTCTCAATGCCGTACATAAAGATTGTACAAACCCACATTTTTTTGTTCCGGGCTGTAGAAAGTTGTCGATAACCAGTCTAAAAGCGCGCGAACTTAAATTACTACTTAAGTATGACTTAATCTTGTTTTGTGAAACGCGTTCTTGAAACGGAAAAGTTACATCATAAGATCCACCTTAATTCTTAGATTAAGTCCATCTTAAGATAATCTTATGACCTTGCTTCATGAAACAGGCCCCAGGTCGCGATATATTTACCTTAGACAATACCATTATATATAAGGTAGTAAAGCTATGAAAACCAATTATGATTAAAGGGGTATCAATAAACATGGGTAAACAATGAATGTTAGTAATAGAATATAATGTGCTATGATAGAACAGTTTCAGCTATACAAAGCGCTTCAAATATAGCCATTCCAAAGAAATCCTTCAAGCCATATTTGAAACCAATTTGGAACCCCACGTTGAACAATCTACACCGTGAAATGCGCCATTTTCGAAGAATATGGCTGTCAGACGGACGCCCCAGAGGCGATACATTCGAAACGTATGCAAACTACAAAGCCTCGAAACGTATGTTCAGAAAAGAAATGCGTAAATGTAACTCGCAGTTCATGTCCGCTCAGAACGAGGAAATAGACCGCGCCGCCGAAGTTGATCAAGAGTTATTTTTCAAAAAATTTAACGCAGTGCGAGCAAGTAGGAAAGGTGCGTGTAATAGTATATTTGAAGTAAACGGTTCCATGCTTCGAACTCCGATTGAAATCTCAGATGCATGGGCCGATTATTATGAGAACTTATACTCACCTTTGAAATCAGTTAACTTTGACGAATCACACTTTTTAGAAGTCAATAGCAAGGTGACCGATCTCCTCAGTAATTCAAACACCGGGACATATGACAAAATCTTAACCTACCCCGTCACTGATGTAGAACTTATGAACGTTATGAAAACTGTCAATATGGGGAAAGCTGCGGGTCATGATTCCATCTGCTATGAACACATTTTGTATGGCGGTACGCACTTACATAAGCACATTGCCAAGCTTCTATCATCCATGCTCAACTTGTCATATATACCAACCCATGCAAAAATTGGTGTGATAACTTCCCTATATAAAGGAGGTGACAAACAAAAGACAATGTTCGACAGTTATAGGGCAATAACGCTACTGCCAGTATTATACAAGCTCCTGGAGAAAGTTTTTCTTGCTCGCATTGAACGAAATTGTCCACATTTGATCGTAACACATCCACTGCAACATGGGTTTCAAAAGAACATTAGTTGCCTGATGTCATCTTACATAGTCCAAGAAGGTCTATCATATGCTTTAGAACAAAAATCTCGATTATTCGCATGTTTCCTGGACGTTCACAAAGCGTTCGACACTGTTTGGACTAATGGTCTACTATTCAAACTTTTCGAGCGCGGTTTCACTGGGAAAACCTGGAAACTTTGTCACAACTTTCTAACAGGGGTAACATGCTCTGTTCGACACGAGGGCCGGAACTCTAGAGATATCACCATTAAGCAAGGAGCAAGGCAGGGGAGTACCTTATCGCCGATATTTTACGCAATTTACATCGACGAGGTGTTACGCGAGCTACAGCTGTCTAACTTTGGTCTTAAACTTCTTGGAATAAACCTCGCATCCCCAACACAAGCCGACGATATGACACTGTTATCTTTTACTGCACACGGTCTTCAACGCCTATGTGACATATGCAGTGTATACAGTAGCAGGTGGAGATTCCTATATAATGAACAAAAATGTAAGGTTATTGTCTTTGATGAGAAAACAGCAAAGACATCAACCAACCGCTCTTGGCTCATTAATAGTGGTTTGATCACAGAGACTGATACCATTACCCATCTTGGTATTACATTACATAAAACAAATTTCCAAAACGAACTTACCGAGTCGATATGCACGAAAATTCGCTCAACGTACCTCATGCTTAGCAATGCTGGCCTGTACGCCGGTGGGATAACCCCACAAAGTTGCATGACTATGTATCAATCGATTGTTCTTTCTCGGGGCCTGTATGGATCAGAATTTTTATGTAACACCACATGTTCAAATGCGACCAAACTAGAAAGAATACATCGCTTTTGTCTTAAGCGCATACAAGGTCTTTCCATGAGATGCAGAACTGACATTGTACTTGGTCTAGTAGGGAGTTTCCCCTTGGATTCGACAATCGCTATGAGGAAACTCTCCTTATTCGGTGGACTATGTCGCGCCCCTCAATCGAAAGCATGTAAGCAGATTTTTGTTAGACGACTCCACGAATTTAGAGCCAATCAGTCCCAGGATTACTCTTTTATAAGTGAACTGTGCTCTTTATTTGAAAAATATAACATGAATGATGTTTTCGTGGACTATGTCAAATCCTGGATCTCTATTCCAAAATTGGCATGGAAAAAACGCACTAGGGCAGAGGTACACGCCGTAAATGAAACTTCATGGAAATCAAATGTTATGACTGATCCTTCTTTCAGTCGCTTCTGCAGAATCCAGGAATCCCTTCACATGTCTAACTTGTGGCGTTTATGTCGGAAATTTCCCGAAAACAAATCCGCATATTTCACAGTAGCTCGGGTTATTGAATCATCGGCGTCCCTCGAAGCAGGAATTTGCCCGCTATGTGGAAAGTCATACACCGACAAAATTATGCACATCCTTATTGAGTGCAACGCCCTGGTTAACATACGCAATGACATGTTCTATGCATTAATTGACCAATACGGATTGCAGTTATATATCTCTGTCGAAGAACTGTCTCCTGACGATATGATATCTTTACACTTATCCCAAGTCCACGATAGCTTGGTAGAAGCAATTGACTGTACTGACTCGTTTATAAACTTTATTGTCACTGTCACTGAACAGTTGTGGCAAACATACAGTTTTATAGCTCAACGAAAACACATTCTAACACAGTTAGAAATCGGCATTAATCTTGCTAACACACCACTAGGCGAGCCTTTAACTAACTTTGAACCACCGTGATTGTTTTCGCGACTAACGCAGATATATCACCAATATGACCATGGCGTGTATCAAATAATAAATAATGAATCGAATGAGCATTGGCACGGCGATATATATGACAGTGCGTGCAAAGAGTGCCATCGACTGAATATCATTTGAAATGATTATGTGAATACGCTACCCGCTTCATTATTATTACTATCATCATCATCATCATCATCACCGTCATCATCACCGTCATCATCATTTATATCGTCATTATCAGCATCATAATCAACGAAATGGAAACCACCTTCGGTGTCAGCATTGTCACACCATCGCTATCATCATAATCATAATAATAATCCTCATCGCCATCATCACTACCATTAACAACATCGCCATCGCTGATAACACACACATCATCAGCATCATTTATCATCAAACTCACCTCCATCGCCATCACCACCAACCTCATCATATTCACCATGTGTACATATATGTAGATATATCCAGTGTCGGATATTGACATCAATTACTATGATTCAGCTTTATTGATTCATATTTCTGTACATATCGATTATTTGTTACATGATTTATAAATCTTCATATACTGGAGGAAATAAAGATATAATAATAATAATGATAATGTTTTAACGACAACTATCAGACGAAACTGGAAATATGAACAAATTAACATGGATTTAACCAACGGAAATAGAATGGAATAACAAAGTAATACTACAATGAATATGGAATAAAAGAACGAATGACAAGACATACACTTAATTAAACTAACGAATATACAACGAGAACGTAAAAACAATGATTATGCCATGAATTTATGCTCGTCTTTATATATAGTATTATCAAATAGTATATTGGCATCTCTATAACAGCCATTTGTGTATAGTAACGCATTTAACTGAGTGTGTATATGTGAACACGATCGTTAATAGTTCATCTACCGGATTATATGGATGGTGACTCAATTGTGAGTGCAAACATGCCAATATTATGTGAGCGTTAACGCGATGTGGGCGTTACCATTAATAGACAAATTCATAAAAATTCTTTGTGTCATAAGAAATTTACAAACAAACCACGGGAAAGTTAATTTTTTGTTATTGATTCAAATTTTAGCATTTATAATATCCCGAAACTCAATGTATACGGTTTTAAAATGAGTTTAGGGCGCGGAGAACATGAAATGTTGGCGTTAACACCTGCACGAAAATAGGAAATCGGACGCGATTTTGAATTGCGAACGCGAAATTCTCATTATAAGCAATTCTTTCCGATTTTCGGTTTCTGTATTTGTCGAGATTTGTAGGTGGCATAGCTCCTTTGCTTATAATACTACATCGAAGTCGATTGTATTTATTTAAAAAACGATGTCGAAGTAGCGAGTCGAACTTTATTTACAGTTATTTTGATGTAGGGTTACCCTTCCGGTGACGTAGGTTCCAGGCCCTGAGTTTGCCGAAAATAGATCCAAAGAATGCGTTGTTATATGACGATTTGCCGGATATTTAGACGGATTACTCGAGACCGCTGAAGCTTCCGCCGATTATTCTGCCCCCTATTCACAAAGTGCACCCTAAACCTCACGTGTATGGAGGGTTATTAGGGTCACAATCCTAACTTCACATTTTAATTCTAACTTAACATTTCAATTCTTATATTTTAATTCTATTTACATCATATTTACATTCTATTTACATTCTATTTACATTCTATTTACATTCTAGAAACATTCTATTTACATTCTAGAAACATTCTTACTTAATATTTTAATTCTAACTTAACATTTTAATTCTTATATTTTAATTCTAACTTTACATTTTAATTCTTACCTTACATTTTAATTCTTATATTTTAATTCTATAATTGTTGAAATTGAAATGAGCATAAAACGGATCTCAGAATTGAAAGGCAAAAATTAAAACAAACATAAAATGGATTCTAGAAGTTGTAATTGTGACCCTAATAACGCGCCTGCACTTCTGTGACAATTATAACGAAAGGGGTCGCTGCGATCGGACGACGTGACATGACAATCTGCGGGATGGGATGAAATGTGGAATAGAACGACAATCTGCGGAACAGAACTTCTGTTCCGCAGATTGTCATTCTATTCCATATTCCATCCCATCCCACAGATTGTCATGTCCAACCGTTCGATCGCAGCGACGCCTTTCGTTATAATTGTTACAGAAGTGCAGGCGCGTTATTTGGGTCACAATTACAACTTCTAGAATCCATTTTATGTTTGTTTTAATTTTTGCCTTTCAATTCTGAGATCCGTTTTATGCTCATTTCAATTTAAACTTTTTAAATATAATATTTTAATTCCAATTTTGTAGTAGATTTAAAATATTAAAATAAAACTATTAAGTAAGAATTGAAATATAAAGTTAGAGTTAGAATTAAAATATAAGAATTAAGATATTAAGCAAGAATTAAAATATGAAGTTATAATTAAAATATCAAGTTAGAATTAAAATGTAAAATTAGAATTAAAATTTAAGAATTAAAATGTTAAGTTAGAATTAAAATATAAGAATTAAAATGTTAAGTTAGAATTAAAAATGTGAAGTTAGGATTGTGACCCTAATAACCCTCCATAATAAACAGCCAAACGTGTCACTTGATGAAAGAATTTGTAGGAAATGTAACATGGAGGTTGAGAATGAAGAACACTTCCTTATGCGCTGCAACACATACAAGATACAAGATACAAGAATGTATTGCAAAACACCTCAATGGGCAGTTGCAAGATACTGATGAATATCATATACATAAATAAGGAATACATAACAAAATTATTATAACAGTTCTTATCAACATTCCCTCAACAATTTCTTCAAGTTTTATTATTCCGCCGAAGGAAGAATAGCCCGGCGGACTATGTTGCAAACCTTGTTAATTAATTTAATATTATCATTTATCATAATCAGTGCAAATTTATCTGCATCATTCAAATTATTGAAATCACTATCGTGTTTCTCAATTTCGCTGAATAAATTAGATCTTAAATCATCGTATGCGTTACATTCAATGATAAAATGCATTTCAGATTCGACACATTGTTTGTCACACATGGAACACAGCCAATTTTCTAATGGTGTTACTGGTTGTCTATGCCTCACTTTTTCTATTGCCAATATGTGGTTGCTCACGCGCAATCTAGAAAACATTTCGCAAGCAATTTGTGATCGTGTGTGAATGACATATGCCTCAATTTTGTATTCATCTTTAAATATCCTATAGGTTCGTAGTTTATTTTTATTCCGTGTTTGTCCATCCATAACTTCTCCAGAGCTCTTTATCTGAGTCGTCATAAGCCGGATGTAAACGATCTTATGTATGGTAGTGAACCAGCATCGGTTATAGTCGGGCAGCTAGGTATACCCCCTATGGACCCCCCCCCCAGGACTCCTCCGGACCGATATGATAAGATGTGTAAACACTTATTTTGTGAGATAGGGGTGATGAGTGATAAATTTATTAGATTGAATGATGGCCACAAATTCCAATACATAATGCAAAACAACGAGCCTCATACATGCAACATAATCTGCAACATGGTCCGGACATTTTTTCAAAGAAAAGTTAAATTCTACTGATATAATAATGAAATAGTTACTAGTGTATATGTATTATGTTGAATCATTGTTGACATTGTTATATATATTTGTTATTTTGACATCGGTCTCGTGTGGACGTTTTATGTCATTAAACTATCTATCTTAAACTAGCTATATATCTACAAGAAGTGTAGATGCGCCGACTATAAGATAAGAATGAGAGAATCCGGGAAGCGTTTCAGACAAACGATGGATTCCAAAATTAAATGTGAGCCAAAAAATATTGTCGAAGAATTTAAGTCATTAAGCCGAACATCTAGCAAATAATTTTGGAAAGCTCTAGACAAACATTCTAAATCTAGCAGAACTAAGACACAAGAATGTAAAATTCCGTTAGACACATTATATGGTATTTTAAGGGCCTCAGCTTACCTGACGACCAAATCGACAAACTCGGGAACAAAATTGATGACATCTATGACGAACGATTTTTGGGCCCCTTAAATGATCCGATAACCGAAGAAAGAAATTAGAGTGGCTACTGCATGGGAATTTGAAAACCAACTAGAATGAAACTGAAATTGCACAGCAATTTCGATACTTCCATGTTCGCCAATGACGGAAAATTGTGTCATCTGATAATGCGTAAGTTGTCAGTAGACACGTGTGAGTATGGTGTTACTATAAATCATAGTAGTAATCGGCAACCACATATTCTATCCTCCAAATTTCATCAAAATCTGCAACGAAAACATTTTGAGATACATACCCACACGCCATTTCTCCAAGACCGGAAGTGAAATCCGTAAACCTGATATATCAGTATACAGCGCAGAGTCTGGAGCACAAAGTGCAAAAAGTCCTAACGCAATACCTCAAGCTGTTTTGGATTGTGTATAAAGAGCGTTCTTTTATTCTTCGAACAGTAGCGCACTTTTTAACCGGAAGTGCGACCCCTATCATTTTTCAGTATTTTATAACACACATACATGCCCAAATAATGAAATAAGTCCGAATCCGATATCTCAAGCCGTTTCGGAGGAGATACGTTAACAATAATAAAACATACAAGAGCGTTGTTTCCTAAGGTCAAGGTCATACGAAATTCCCTATTAGTGCATCGACTGCGTATGATCAATGGCTAATGCAGGAATGAAATGTCAAATCAATTGGCCAAGCCGTTTCGACGACATATGAAATCAAACCTCGATTTTGTAAGTCATTCTGGTGGCGCGAAAACACACAAAAATCAGGTTTTTAAGCAGCCATAACTCCAGGAGTTTAAGACCGATTTTAAAAATTCGAGTATGATAGTGATCAGTGGCAACTAAAGATTACATCCACCAAATTTCATCAAAATATGCGCCAAAATAGTTTTTAGATACTTACCCACACGCCCGTGCTCCCTAACTGGAAGTGAACTCCGTAACCTATATATATCATTGGAGAGCGCAGAGTTTGATGCACATAATGCAAAAAGTCCCAACTCAATATCTTAAGCTATTCTGGATTTCGCATAAAGAGCGTTATTTTATTCTTCGACCAATAGCCAACTATTTAACTGGAAGTGCGACCCTACCATTTTCAGTATGTTATAACACATACCGAGGCGCAAATAACAGAAGAAGTCCTAGCTAACTCGATATATCAAGCCGTCTCGGAGGAGATACGTTAACAATAATAACACAGATAAAGAGCGTTGTTTCCAAAGGTCAAGGTCAGGCGAAATTCCATATTTGTGTATCGACTGCGTATGCTCAATGGCTATGCAGATACAAAACTTCAAATCAATTGGCCAAGCCGTTTCGATGATACAAGAAATCAAACCTCGATTTTGCATTTTAGCAAGTCATTCTGGTGGCACAAAAACCCAAAAAAATCAGGTTTTTAATCAGCCATAGCTACAGACGTTTAAGTTTAAGATTTTAAAAATTCGAGTGGAATAGTGATCAGCGGCAACTAAAGATTGTATTCACAAAATTTCATCAAAATCTGCGGCCAAAATAGTTTTGAGATACATACCCACACGCCCGTTCTCCCAAACCGGAAGTTAAATCCGTAAACTTTATATATCATTATAGAACGCAGAGGTTAATGCACATAATGCAAAAAGTCCCAACTCAATATATCAAGCCCTTCTGGATTTCGTATAAAGAGCGTTATTTTATTATTCGACCAGTGGCGAACTTTTAAACCGGAAGTGTAACCACTCTCATTTTTCATTATTTTAGAACACACATATATGCGCAGATAATGAAAAAAGTCCGAACCCGATATCTCAAGCAGTTTCGGAGGAGATACGTTAACAACAATACAACATATAAAGAGCGTTGTTTACAAAGGTCAAGGTCAGACGAAATTTCCTATTTGTGCATCGACTGCGTATGCTCAATGGCTATACAGGTACACAATTTCAAATTAATCGGCCAAGCCGTTTCGACGATATAAGAAATCAAACCTCGATTTTGCAAGTCATTTTAGTGGCGCTAAAACCCCCCAAAAATCAACAAAATGGCGATAACTGCGAAGGTCAAGGTCGGAAGAAATTCTCAATAGGCCATTTTACTAGAACTTCCAAAGTTATATACTGAAACCGAAAACATCGGGTGAATCGGTTCAGCCGTTCCTGAGATTAAGGCATGTTATCGGAATAATAAGAATAACTTATAATAATAAAAGCCAGAAGAATTACAATATACTTCAACATGGAAGTATAATAAATCTCCAGGAATTGATCTCATACCTAATGAATATTTGAAAGGATCAATTGACATCATGACACCCTTATATTACAAACTATTTAACTTGATCCAAAATACTGGGTGGCTGATATGCATCGAGCACTCCAAGCATTTGCTGACTATTCAGATTCATGGAAACTCGAAGTTAATACAAAGAAAACAAAAGTTGTCATTTTTTGCAAAAAAATATTCCGATATTTAAATTTAAAGAACATACACTAGAAATCACGAAGGAATTCACATATTTAGGCGTTAATTTTTTCTACAATGGTCGTTTCTGTAGATCTATTAAAGAAAACAAGAACATTGCCCTAGCTGACAGAAATGTATGCTTTATTTAATAAGGCGAGATCGCTAAATCTCCCTTTAGATATAATGTTGACTATATATCTTTGATTACAAAATAGCCCCCATATTGCTATATGGGAGTGAGGTGTGGTGTTACGAGCCCACCAAGGACATCGAATTTGTCCACCTAAAATTTAGCAAAATCTACTTGGTATGAAGTCCAGTACACTGAATTACACGGTGTACGGAGAAACAGGACGACACCCACTTGGAATTGAGATCAAATGCCGTGCACTGGCATTTTGGTCAAGAACCGTTTCTGAATATGGTTCAAATCTAGTGAAGAAACTATATAAGGTTGTCGCGAGTTTTATCGGAGTCTTCCGGTGCTGATTTGAAATGGTTTGAATTTATACAGGTGATTTTCTAAGAGGTAAATGCTAAAAGTTCATGTTCAGCTAACTATCCCTTGTCTAAGGGGACCATCAGACAACTTAAAATGGACATGACAAGTCAATTTGAATTAGAATGGCGCCAAATATTATTTCTTCATCAAATTAAGGGTATCATTTACAAAGAAATATAGTCCGACCTTAAACTGAGGGGCTATTTGCTAATATTGCCTAGATATCTGGCAGAATACATGACAAAGATTAGAACAACAAACCATCGCTTGGCCATTGAGAGTGGTAGATGGAAAGTCGTGTCACGAGAACAAAGACTCTGCTCCGCATGTGGGGAGGGTCTCGGTGACGAATATCATTTTATTATCGTATGCAAAAAATTCCAATCTATCAGAGAAAAATTCATACCATCGTATTATTGGGAGCTTCACAACCTTGCTAAATAAATTGGCCTTCTATATCTGTTGATAATCTAGAAATTATGAAGAGGGTATGTATATTTATTAAACAGGCACTTTGTGACATATATGAGACTGTCGTGAACTATCGGAGACATATATCCTGAATGAGTTAATGTGCCTCTGATATCAGTTCTTCCAGGAAAGCTGATGTCAGAATCGATAAGCCTTTATTCATAGATCACATTTTATACGACTATATGCACACAGTTAAATATTTTCGCTTTTTGTTTAATATGTGCGTTTAATACACATGAGAAGAAATACGCTCAATTGTCACTCCGAAGTTATCCGCCCCTAATCATGTAACTATCCTAATTAAATGCATTTGCTCTTTCTAAGCTAATGGCAAATATTATAGAAAATTAAGTGAGTGTAATTATCTGAAAATGATATAGTTCTTACAACAACAAAAAAGATAATTTGGAATCGAACTGCACTTACCTGAAGGAATAAACTGTTTTCTGATTCTGCATGGAGCGCCACCGCTGTTTATTATTGAGAGCGAATAGTACCATGTGACTGTGATGAGATCCTCTCTTCTGACATGACAAATCTCTGATATATACGTGATCGTTTTCAGAATAACTAAACGAGATGCTATCGGGTTATGTTGCGATCATATCTCGTGAACGAATTCATATTTGTGCATGATAACGCATGACAGATATATTATATATACGTAATCATTTCCACAGAAGCTATATAAGATGCTATCGGGTAATGTTGTGAACATATGTCGTGAACGAATGCATGTTATATATGAAAAATATATTAATAACAATATCGTGTTTGCACGTACGCAATAACTGGAGGGGATATGTTGTCGGATTGCACGCATAATTGCACCATTCGATAAGGGTACGTTCATACACTTACAAGTTTGCACGGCCTTTCTTGCAGCCATTTTCTCATAGACAGCCCTATATGGCGCCAGAATATGAATGGCAGCATTCATAAATAAAAAACATATTTACCAAAGCTAACGACATGCGAAGTAAAATTTCTGTAGTTCTAAATGTAACAATGCTACTAACACATTACCATCAAATACCTGGATGGTTGATTCTTACAAGATAATATCATGCCATTTACAGGGAAATTTTGATAGCATCGGTACTATATGTGAACTACATCGTTTATACTTCGTATGTTGTTAGCTGTGGTACAGATGCATTTGATAAGCATCTTTACATTCGGTTCCTGTCATATTGTAGCTTGCTATACCAAAATGCCTTCCAGATATTGCCTGGCAAAATGTCGAGTGTATGAACGTACCCTAACGGACTGACATGAGTTCGCCGAAACCGGTGGTTTATTGAGTCTCCTGCGATAGTTGCTTGGTCGGAATAAGGACATGTTGCATCTCACATAGTTATCAAAATGGCTACTTCTACCAAAATATTGACTCAGCTTTAGATCCACAATCAGTACAAGAAAACCATAATCAGAAATGGTAACGCCCTCAAGATCATATTAATAGCCATAAATATAAATTATAATATAAAATATATTGATTACATGAATGCACCGCCTCAGAATTCCGTTAAAACAACTAATCCTTCAAATTATTAAAGAAAACTACGGCTTATTACTGCATTCACCACACCAGAAAGCTTCTAAATGCGGATCAAAAATCGGAGGCATTGTGTTCCCGCCATAAAATCTTCAAGAGTGCATGGCCCAGCCATTGTTCATACCTAAACATCGAAAGCAATTAACGCAGTCATTATAGTTACATACTGCAACTATAAGACATCCAGCGAATACACACCCCACAAAACCCCCGAAGTGTATTGTCCTGCGAGATATCCCATCGCCATAGCTCAATTTGACACAGCCACATTATCTAAGGGTAAAAAACTACGGGAATTGTCATCGTACTGCTTCTGAGAACGTCCCAGCACTCCTGCACCCTTCGCCGTGCCACCGTCCTTGGAATTGAGGGTTTTTTTCTCCACTCGATTCTCTTAAAATGCACACTAATCGGTCAAATTCTTTCGACAATTCTATCTAAATACATCTTAGCTATTCTTCGGATCAGCTCTCCCCGTCGAAAAAGTGATAGTTGGACCAAAACGACACTTGAGAAAAGTTTGTTTATAATATCAACGCACAGCCGACAACGTCATTACACGTTCGTTGTGTATTCGTTAAATATACATAAATATGTGTTAAATTGCAGACTAATTCACCACCTTCGTGTAATCAAGAATATGAATCACACCAAAATTAAGCGAATTGTATACGGAATGTGCAGATATAAGCTGACATGTACATATCATTCCCCAAATGCTTCAATATCATGACAATCTATTAGTTATTATAACAAAACCCCAAAGTGTTCGCAACGCCGCGATATAGGCAACGTAGCCACATCCTATCATTATGCGCTATTTCGTTGTTGTGAAATGGGCCGAACGTTCAATGTAATGTGGACAGTTGGTTTGCGGTTCCGTGAGCCCGATAACCAGAACTGAGTCGTTTCATAAATAAAAAATCAGCTTGTCTGTCTGTCCGTCCGAGATGGTTTCTGATTGATTAAGTTATCAGTTAACTTATTCGAATGTGACATGTCCGTGATAGTTTCTGATTGATAACTTCAGTATTAGTTAACTTATTCGAATGTGACATGTCCGTGATATTTCTACAATGTGAGTTGAAGTATAGTAGATCTTCAATTATACAAATTTTGGTCGGGTTATTTTGTCCACCCAACATGACCTTGAAACGGGTACCCGCAAATGATAACATGCTGTCGGTGTGCCTGTACGGGGTTACCTTGAAAAACAAAAACTAATGGATCGACCAAAGCCATGGGACCAATCCCGCCAGTTGCGGGCTAATCTGCTAGCCATATATAAAACAATAAAGCTTCTCAAATCATCGGCATAGTCAATAGAACTTTCACGAACTTGGACATCGATACTTTCCTATCGCTCTACATAAGCATGGTCAGACCTATCATCGAATACTGTAACTCTGCATGGAGCCCACATCACAAATATCAAAGCACTGTTTTAGAGAAATACAAAGAAAAGCAACGAAACTAGTTCGTAAAATCAAAACTCTTTGCTACCGAGACCGAATGATAAGACTCAATCTGATGTCTTTAAAATATCGAAGATTTAGAGGAGATCTAATCGAGGTATATAAACTGTTGAATGGTCATTACAATATCAATGCATGTGACCTATTAGAAAGACATTCATCATGAAGAACAAGAGGACATAATAAAAAGCTACAGATGCGCATTGTTAACAAGGTCATAGGAAAATATTTCTTAACGCATAGGGTGGTAAATAGCTGGAACTCTCTGTCAGACTTCCTCGTTGAGGCTCCAACACTCGATCAATTCAAAATATACATGTGCATAGACTCATTCTTCTATTATATAAAATACGAGTTCGACGACAGGTAATATGTTCGAGTGACTCACAAGAAATATCGAATGACGATACATATATTTGTAAACAGACATTGCAAATAATGTTATTGGGACAAAAAGTCGCAAGACTTGTTCCGTATTATGATGATGATGATGGTGATGATATGATTGATAGAACAAACCACTATTATGATGATCCTGTCGTTATTTGTTTAAAATACGTATCAATTGACATATACGCAGCCGTTACATCATTAAAAACAACATATTTTGACCATTTGAGGGGATCTCCGCGAATTCCGGGACCTCCGCAAATAGGGACCTACTGCAAATTGTCACACCGATCAGCACCGTGGCTGCCTCGGCTGTATCCGACTAACCTCTTTAAGATACCTATCAATTGAGATATACGCACCCATTCCCTCATTAAAATCAACATATCTCGACCATTTTATATAGGGGACCTCCGTGAATTCGCGACCTCCGCAAAATTTACCTCCGCAAATAGGGGACTTACTGCAAACTGTCACACCGATCAGCACCTAATTAACGAACCGGTGGCTGACTCGGCTGTCTCAGACTACACTCTTTAAAATACGTATCAATTGACATACGCATTTTACAAATTTTCTTTTTCATTTCTTCTATTTGTAAATTGTAATTGGCATAGCTTACACAAACCAAAATCAACGACAATAAACGAAATTGAAATTCCAACTGCATCTTTAACCGGACTCGGGGTCGCACAAAACTTTAATGCGTCCCAAAAAAGTATTTATATAAATAAAAACCCCAGCGCCCAGGCGAAACAAGATTGTGCACATTAGTGTACACGCGGCGCGCGTAATAAATTAATCAGCATTAAAGGTACTCAATCCGAACAGAGGGTCCCCATCTCAACAGATTCCGACAACAACAATCCGATCAGAGGGTCCTATATTACTATTTCTTTGGCTTTGGGGGTAAAAAATATTTGATTCGAGTCGAGGAACCCATCAAACAAAGCTCAGAGTTATTAGATATTGATTTTTAAATTTGTTATTTACTCGAGATGAGTACTAATAATTGCATTCAACTGCCGTAATCTGCTCGGGATGTGTACACCAAAATATATTCAAACAGACAAGGATGGATAACTCTAAAATCAAGTGGTAATAATAACGAAATTTTGACTGAGTTCTGGGCCAGAAAGTATTCCCGATAATGAAAAATAATAGATTTCTAAAATCGATATCTAACAAATCTGAGCTTTGATGGGTGACTTCCTCGACTCGAATCAAATATTTTTGACCCCCGAAGCCATTGAAATAGTAATTGAGAGGAGTTTTATCGGATTGAGTACCTTTAAAGGGGTACTGTACCCTAAATCTGGCCATTTATGGTACCATCTCCTTTTATACCCAACGGAATATATGCAACAAATGAATGAATTTGAGCAATGGATTAGTGCAAAATACACACTATGTGCTCTATTAACGATGCAAACAACATTGTAATTTTAATGAACTTGATGACTCGAGTCATCGGAAAAACAGCTATAAATGTAAAAATTATGGAAAAGGGGGTGGGTCCCCAATTTGTGGGTTTTTTTGCACATGTGGGGGTGGTGGGTCCACGTTTGTGTGGATTTTTTTTCACCACCGTGTACGGAATTGTTTTGCAGATCCCACCCACCCCCCGTTCAGAATTAAGATATTAATAGTGAATCCCACAACATACATTTTCTCTTTTGCATCATCCATTCACCCCAATTATATTAAGTTGATATCATTCATCCAAAGTGGATACGTCCTTTTAGACAGAATAATGAATCATTAAGCATTGAGGCGTAATCTATATCTATATATATATATATATACATATTTATATCTGTATTTGTGAATGTCTGGTATTCTATAGAAATTCACGCCGGACCATCTAGATGACACCAAAGGGGTCTAACTGAGTTAACTTTTTGTGCGGAAGATAATGGTGCAGGTTAAAATTTTCTCAAGCGACGCTGTTTTTATCAGGGGCAGCAAAAAAATTGCTGCTGATGTCAACCAAACTTATACATAATCATCTCCATGATACGGAGTTGTTGTGGTTCAAAGATGTCAAAAATGGCGCCGTTCAATTCAGGGTGTACGGAAGGAAAGTGGAGCACCAAAATTGATGAAAAATATATTGGCGCCGATTTCCACCAAAGTGATACACATTCTTCTCCATGATACAAGTGATCTAATCGCTGAGTTAAAGACGCCATATTGGTGACGCTTGGGTGAGAGATGGCGGTGGGGCACTAATTCTGATAAACATTTTTTTAGTCGCCGATTACCACCAAACTTATACATAATCTTCTCCATGATTTCCACCAATTTGTATAGTGGTTTAAAGAATAATGATGTCAAACGTGGCCTCGCTTGAGTCAGTGGTAGGGAGAGGAGGTCAACAACACTGATAAAAACTATGTTTAGCGCCAATTTCCATCAAATCCATACACGCGTTCTTCCCCAATGATACAATGAATCATCATGTGGTTTAAAGGCGCTATATTTGGTGCCAATATTATTATATTTGCGAATATCTGCATGTTTGTCTGTGGTCTATATAACTTCGCGGGGACCAAATGGGTCTAACAGTGGTAACTTTTACGAGGAAGATAATGGTACCGTGCCTCCATCTGGGCAGTACCCAGTATATACAGCGTCTGGCCAAACTATTGTTCAATTGGTCCAGAACATGCATATATCAGCACGTTCGAGGACATGGTCCCACGTGAAATTGGACCCGTCCATATTGCTCCCGGGATCGAAGTAGTCCTACACACAAATTTTTAGTCGGATCGGTCAAGGTTCAGAAACATACCTATGAGCGAGGTCAAGTTGACACGTTAAATAGAAAATCCGAGTCGGATCGGTCGAGCAGTGTTAGAGTCTATAACACATACACACATGCATTCATACATACACACATACATACAGACAGGTGTTCCAAAATGTATAATCGATAGCTACAACAATTCTATGGAAGATAGTTCACGGGCGACCTGATGCATGCATCTTAGTTTTCTTGTGATATATAGATGACAGATTAGCACCAACCTCATGCCATAAAATTGAAAACATTCCACACCCACTGCCAGTACAGCAATAATCAGAGAAAACTGCTAAAAATGTGTGACGCGTTTGTGTTGTTTGATGCTTATTGTGCTGGTACATGCAGTGGGCGAATTTATTCTAGTCTCTATGTGCTCTCGTATTACATATCACTGGGTGCACGATATGTATTGGTTATAGTTCCCTCGAGTTGTCAGGTTAGAAGTTTTTTGCATAGGTCATACTTTTCAACATTTTAGTCAGATTTTTGCGTAAGTTTCGATTTGTGAAGCCAAGTTATGGACCAACAGTGATCGAATTCGATTTAAATTGACAACAGCGGTACGTATTCTGATCTCCGTGCGATGCAAATCTCCTATATCGCCTTCAGGGAATATTCTATCAGTCTCTCGTATAACCCTGGAAATTGAGTCCAGTGTTGTATCGACTGAATCTGCCATAATTATGTAAATACGTTAGGCCTATTATTAGTAAATGGAAGAAATCCGCCATTTATAATACACAACGGGAGATAACTTTATCACGAACATGAACAGCAATCCCGGCGCACATGCCAAGGGAGCAATTATTAGTTTGCAAGATGACTCCCATAGTGGGCGCTTTATTTCACTTAAGTGAAATAAACGCCATCTACCGGTCATCGATAGATGTCAGTTATTTTACTTAAGTAAAATTCACGCATTATTTTACTTAAGTAGAATTCTTTTTTACTTAAGCAAAATAAAGGTCATTTTTTATTTTACTTAAGTAAAAAAGCATTCTACTTAAGTTAAAACATGGTTAATTTTACTTAAGTAAACTAAAAAATGACCGTTATTTCACTTAAAGGGGTACTGTACGCCAAATGTTGTTGTTGGTTTCTATAGTCTCCGAGTCGGAGAATAAGGTAACAATTTTTTCATTATTTGAAAGTCTGTTGAGTACGAAGTAGTGTTACGGATGACAAATTTACCGGAATGCAAAACTACAAATTAATTGTCGTTGTCGAGTAATTTTTGTACAGTTTTCAACCAAATGAATCAAATAAAAGTTATATTATAGGCATACTAATCCCATATAATCATTTAAGTTATTGTATCGCCGCTAGTCAGCGAGTGGCTTGAGTGTTCTCCTCGTATCATCATAATATTTTAAGCGATCGTGTGTGCGATCGGTTTAACAATCCAGTATCCCTCAATTACTTTGTTTGATTACGGAAATTTGTAATTTAATTGACGCCATTTTATGGCTCCAGTCATAAATTCAATTTATATCAAATTATTAACTTTTAAATTATTAAATTTTAAGATAGCCTATTAACCTGAGCGTTTACAGAATACATCTTCGACTCAAATTACTTATGTTTCTATATATTATCGATATTAGATCGTTGTTGTCACCGGAAATTTTATAAAAATGGCGTACAGTACCCCTTTAAGTAAAATAAAGTGTAATTTTATTTTACTTAAAGGGGTACTGTACACAAAGATAGGAGATTTTTTTATTTACTCCCATTGAAATAACTTTCAAGTTAGATTGTGTTCGTGTTATATGAGTTTCGTATAAACCTAATTTAGCGAAGAAAATATTGATCTTGGAAACAAAAATATTACGATTTCAAACTACGCGCCATGTTTTTGACCTTCACCGGAGAAGACGCAGGTCGCGGGAAGAACCGGAAGTTCATTGCTCTCAACTTCGATTGATGCATTCAATATCTTCCATCGAACAATCTCACTCCCTATAAAATACTTGACGCTTTATGACTCTTGTTTCTTTCTCTCTTTTTTCCGAATCGGTTATAACGGGCCTTCTTTTGCAGGTAACATGTTTTGTTTGCAACTCAATAATGTTCGCGAACGGCCGTCGATAAAAGACACGCAACATATGCGATTTCAAGAACGGTAACTCGTAATGGCATAATTCTCCATTTTATGACTCCAGCCATAAATGAATTTATATTAAATAATTCAATTTTACTTTTACGATAGCCTGTTAAGTAGACATCGTCGACTCAAATTAGTTATTTTATAATATAACATCCATATTAGATCGCTATTGTCACCGGGAATTTATTGAAATTGGGGTACAGTACCCCTTTAAGTAAAATTAATATTAAATAGCGGTTTGGCTTGCCATAGTAATCGGCTAGCCCGAAGCTATATATATTTGGCAGGGATGTATAGCTATAGAGGGTGTCAGTTGATGGGGATGTCCAACATGGAAAATCGAACTGCACCCCACATCAAAACATAATTAAAATTCCCAAGGTTTCCAACGGTTGAAAAAGCTAACAGCCCCAAATGGTTGACACAATTTAAAGGAGGAGTCCGCGGACTGTACTCAAATTTACAATATTTGAGGGATTTGTTTAGCCTGAAGTTGTAACATGAACTTTACCAATATGTGACCCGCTATATCAAATGCAGTCGGAAGTCGGGATTTTTTTTTACCCTGTGCCAATGCATTCTCTTATATATGCGAGTCGACCATAGGTCGCCTCGCATATATAAGAGAATGCATTGGCCTAACAATTTTTATCATGTTTTTTAAATAAATGTTTCTTACAATTTTTAGGACATAAAATAAAAAACATCCATTACCCTGCAGGGAGCCCCACATATATAGAAGCATATAGAAGAGTGTCGTCTGCTCATGTTTGTATGGGGCTCTGTATGGGTGAAATTATAAAATTGTTAAAGAATACAAGAACAAATTATTAAAATTGTAAAAAATTGTTAGGCCAATGCATTCTCTTATATATGCGAGGCGACCTATGGTCGACTCGCATATATAAGAGAATGCATTGGCACAGGGTAAAATAAATCCCGACTTCCGACTGGATTTGATATGGTGGGTCACATATGGCAAGTTATGTGACTACCAATGGAAATGGACATCACTCTGGAATAAAACATGTTAGTCGACCAAAATCTGCCAATTTTCACTATCTACTGAGTAGAACCGAACTGCAATGAATAGAACTTTGGTCGTCGAGATATCCTCGTACAATTTTGAACTGAACTGCATGCTCCAAGGACAATCTATACCATACTTTAGTCTACATCCCCGTGTAAGTGGCATCGCCAAACAGGAAGGTATCGCCAAACCAGACTGAATGGGAAAATCATTTTCACGTATATGATGTAGGAATATGTTTAATTTCTCATCGTAAAACAGACAACGAAGGACGTGTATGTGTACGTCTACACGAAGCAGGAGTATTTACCCATCCGATGTCAGTCAGTTCTCCCAGAGCAAACCATTTGATAATTGTTGGCGATTTTTTTCAAAAGGTTTTTTGCTTTTGCTCACTAAAATTTTCGAGAACTTCCATCTATAGTGTATATAGTTACTGGCCTTCCACGCTGCCAAAACAAATGTCGGCTTATAGCTAAATCTGTCAATGAAGAACAGGATTGAACAGGATTTTAAAAAATCAGTGCCATTCTCAATATGCGCGCGATATGGAGGGACCACTGTCGGACCAGATAGATGTCAAAATCGCGGACCAAGAGGTCACTAAAGTGGATCTTCTGTGCAATAAATATGCGTAGCACTTAAGGAGTTCTGATGAGTTTTCGCGTGTTTTTATGTGTATCTGAGACTGATCATGCAATTGGACAATGTCATCTGAAATATGAATCCCTAACATGGTCGAAATATTGTTTACATATGCTTTGATCACACGCATGTGAATGCTGTCGTTCGTATGCATGCAGCTATTCGTTTAGAATGAA
Organism: Siphonodentalium dalli; assembly: GCA_032622095.1. Taxonomy (NCBI): domain Eukaryota; kingdom Metazoa; phylum Mollusca; class Scaphopoda; order Gadilida; family Siphonodentaliidae; genus Siphonodentalium; species Siphonodentalium dalli. The sequence continues at coordinate 79,937,246 of CP136063.1, read as the reverse complement.
CATACTAGGGGTTTGTATATAGACCCCAGATGAAGGACGAAACGCCACGAAGTATCAACGATTTGTTATAATCATGCTATTTTTACAGACTTTAAGACTCGTTGACACTCGAGTAGACCGTTACACGACACTGAAACCGAATCATCTTATCGAATATACATATATGGTACAGCTACAAATTATACAATGTCTGGCTTTTTCAAGAGTCATCAGATAATATTGTGACGATTCTATTTTAACCCTAAACGTCCATACATGTTATGATCACTGCAATGTATTATGTGTGGCACACTTGTGTGCCTTCTCATCTGGATATCGACGTGTCACCTCTTTATTGCGTCTATGTAACACATGTGGTCAGCATGGACTTACCAAGCTACAACACCACGTATAAACAAAAAATCAGACTCAGAATTTATTCTCAGATCGCCGGACGTGTTCGATACCACACAGTATAAATATTAATACATACATGTACATACATATATAATCGTGGCACATGTAAACAATATTGATAAGAAATCGTGTACACGGTTGGGGATGGGTGTGTGTTGTGGATTGGGTTTGTTGTGGTGGGATATATGGTGTGTGCATGTGGCTTTTCCTCGTATGGACACACGTGTATGTTGGTTGGGGCGTCATACTGGGGTATTCTTCCGTAAATTGGTTCACTTTTTTTTTTAGTATTTAGTGTGTAAATTGTTTTCAGATAAAAACCCGCATATTTAGATAATTTAAATAAATTCCGCCATATTTGTGACCTGAAATGGTCGCCAGATGAAAAAATCTAAACTTAGGGGTTGTTATATCCAACAGTTGGAAGAAACCGTTGTAAACTCGATGAAAACTCGAACCTAACAGGGGTGCAAATAGAAGTTCCTGAAAGTGGGTGCATTAAGAAAACTCTAGGTTAGCACCCCCAACAGGGACCCTCCCCAGCCACGTCCCTGCTAACTATTGATTTACACTGATTTAATTTTTCCATTCGTTGTACAGTTCCGGGCCTATAATATCGGATAGCACAGAATAGCCTATACTATTAATATGACATTAGAACATAAAACACAAACAAACATAAAGTTTTCGCCCTTGCACATGCACCCTCACCCTAAAACTGGTCCATGTGCTGGTCTGTCCGAATGATAATGGGGATATTTTCAAGCAGAAACCGTCAAAATGCGAAGTATATCTTCCGCATCTTTGACATCCCAAATCCGGTTTGGCGACATCTCATCGCAGGATCGATCCACGGCTTTGATACCCGAAATTATACACTTGGTCGCGGATATAGTATTTTTGCGAACCGCTCTGTATGCTAGACTATTTTATGGTAATTAAACATAAATTGTTCCATTGATACACGCATTATCCGCCGTCAATGGCTGATAATTGTGCTTCAAACGTATTATCTAACGTCAAAACGTGTCTACTATTTATGATAAAATCGTTATGAGCCGGAATTTCCATTAAATTTATCGGGATGAGAGCAAGCTATGGTCGAATATCCCATTGAGGGAACATTCCGCTTTACGAAATTATGTTTTGAATAATGGATATCACAATTCAACTGGGAGATCGATTCATCTGAGGGGAAATATGTTCATTTATCAAGACCACATGGTCTGGTTTGGCGATACCTTCCGGTTTGGCGATACCACGTACACGGGGTGGTCTATATAAATAAGACTAAGGTTCATATATAATGCCATTCCCCTTGTATTATTTGTGTATTATTGTATTATTACATAACCTCATTCGCAATCAAAGGATGTGTTATTAGCGGCTTCATAACATTAATACTAAGGAATGTAGAACTCAGTTATTAACAAAATCCATCTCTGAATGGAACCAGCCCATATAAAAAAGCACCCTTGTTGTAGTGCCATTTTCCCCCCGAAAAAATCTATATTGACTAAAGAATGGATATATTCAGAAATGAAAAAAGAATACAAACATTTAAAGAGCGTTTTAAAGAGCGTTTTTTTCCAGAATAAGCGACTCACTTCAGTATGTTCTGATCTACATGGGTTTTACCCTTGTATATGTCCTCACCAGCATTACAGGAGAGTAACGTGGGTTACACCATGCCTTTACTTGGAATTTACAAGGGTATACACCCTTTTACGTGGGTTTACATGCCTTTTATCAGAGTATATCATCGTTAACTGACTTTACTATGCCTATACTTGGAATTTAATCAAGGACGTCCTTTACATGGGTTTTACATGGCTTTTACCAGAGTATATCATCGTTAACCTGACTTTATCATGCATTTACTTGGAATTTACAATGGCATATGTCATTTTTGTGGCTTTTACCTGAGTATATTATTGTTAACCTGACTTTACCACATTTTACCAGAGTATATATAGAGCCTGGTTAACCATGGTTTAACGGGCTTACACCAGAGTGTTTTTCTATAAGGGATAACGGTCCTCGAAAATATTCGTGGTCCATGGATCGATGGAACCGATATATATGTTGATCTTTGTCGACGAATAACAATGCCAACTGGCCGCTGAATGTATTCGTGGTCGTGCGTGGCCTGCCAATTAAACAGTTGCAATGAAACTGAAGTATGGACTCAAACTGTGCACCATTCACTGACAATGTCTGAATTGTTTTGTTATTAAATTGATTTTCCCATATAACTGTCTATAGGTTACTTTCACACATGGGTTAATTCGTCTGATAAATTTTCCAGCAATTGGTCACAAATGGCTACATACCTTACTCGTATTTAAATTCGCGCAGTACTATAATTTAAAACTGAGCGAAAAATAGTACGACTCCCAAGTTTAATCTAAACCACAGTCCATATGAAATACAAGAGTGCTATGTTGCTGAGTTTACATGTATTATGAACGGTTGAATAGACAATAACGCCTATACATGTATGTAGTATGTATATATTTGCATTCGGCCAACCTCCTTACCCCCATCAAGACCACTGTTCACAATGCCAAGCGACAAATCATGGTAACATAGACATTGTTGAAATGCTTGTTATAAGAAATATTAATATTCCAGGTCGCCACAAAATTATGATGTATGTATACTAGTTTATTGTCTACACGATGTAAATCCGCCGCGATGGTGTTTAATATACACATATACTATCTCCAGCAATGTCATGACTAAGAACCGAAACTGTCATCAGCTCCACGATATACGAAAATATCACAGAAATATTACGAACATATTTTTCTCAGTTTTGAATTCGCACAGCTATAGGTGCGCGAATTTAAAGTGCGCGAATTCAAGACTGGGCGAAAAATAGTACTGCGCGAATTTAAATACGAGTGCATTTTTTGGGTCTTTCGGAATTTATATTAAGTTTATATATGTCGATCGATCCACATGTGGATCAGTAGCATATCTTTTCAACTATTAGTCAAAATTTTGATATGAAATGTGGGGGTGTAAATTTCCAACAATTGTAAAGTTCATTATGTCGTTTACAGTCGCTATTGTTGTTTCTGATGTGAAATATACAACTTTGGATATATAATTGAATTTAAGTACAGCCTAATATCCCCTTGCTGTCATCACAGCCCTGTCAAAGTAAACATAATTAGCATTTAACAATTTCTATACTAAATCTATTCTTTGGAGAGAAAAAAAGACAATTTCTACATGTGTGTATAATTTTATAACAGATGAGAGAATCCATGGATTTAATAAAGAAATGATTAAAGGGGTACTTTACACTAAATCTGACCATTTTTGGGAGCATCTCATTTTATACTCAACAGAATATATGCAACAAATGACTGAATTTGAGCCACGGGTGAGTGAAAATGAATTTATGACTCCAGCCATTATTTCATTTTCATTATAATTACCATCATATTTGCATCATTCATAGACACATGGGTGTATTTTGCAGTAACCTATGGCTCAAATTTATTCATTTGTTGCATATATCCTGTTGAGTATAAAAGGAGATGGTCCCATAAATGGCCAAATTTAGTGTACCGTACCCCTTTAAACATGACTCTCTGTCTGCTTGTTAGCACACCAGCGTGTATACTGTTCTACAAATATTAGAAAGATACGGTCCGATGGGGGTTTTATAAATAGAAAATTGTTTTTTCCGGTTTATTTAAAAGTCGAACTGCGCGACCAGGAGGCCGAGTCCGGTAAAAGGAGTAGTTGGGAATTTCAATTTCGTTTATTGTCCTTTACATTATTAGTTATGTCAATAATGTTGATTTTTGGTTTGTGACAAGCTATGTCAATTACCAATAAAAGAAATTTAAAAGATAATTTGTAAGTCTTATATTTCAACTTTTATAGATATTATTCGTTCTGCAGCCCACTGGTGGTTGTGGTCGGAGACGGCCGAGTCGGTTGTTATTGTTATTTTAACGGAATTCTGAGTTGGTCATTCGCGAAACCAATATATTTTATATTCTATAATTAAAATCATGGGTATATAATATATGATCTTGTTTATGGATATTGTAGGAAGGCTAATCTGGCCGTGTCAAATTGAGCTATAGCGATGGGATTTTCGCAGGACAACACGTTTCGGGTTTTCGTGGGGTGTGTATCCGCTGGATGTCTTATATAGTTGCAGTATGTAACCATTATGCCCGCGTTAATTGCTTTCGATGTTTAGGTATGAACAATGGCTGGGCCATGCACTCTTGGCGGGAACACAATACCTCCGATTTTTATCCGCATTTAGAAGCTTTCTGGTGTGGTGAATGAGAAACCTGCAGTAATAAGCCGTAGTTTTTTGTAATAATTTGAAGGATCAGTTGTTTTATAACGGAATTCATGTAACCAATATATTTTATATTATAATTTATATTTATGGCTAATAATATGATCTTGAGGGCGTTACCATTTCTGATTATGGTTGTCTTGTTTGTAATATTGCGGTGCAATACACGCGCCTCTAGTCCCGTGCCCGAGATCACAGGGGCGTATCCACCTCGGGCCACCGCTCTTGCTAAATCCGTCCAAAATCGCATAATTGAAATTTGATCCAATTACTGACAATATTCCGCGTGTCATGTTGGTAATATATAATTTTTTATGACATTCGTTGTCTTGATCGTTGTCTTGATCGGTTTAATATGTTGTATGCCATATATATTTGAAGATATACATCAAACACGAGATTATTGTATTGCTGCCCAATATATTAGGGGTGCATAATTATATGCATGTTAACCACACAAGAAATAAAAGTTTAGTGAGAAGTTAGAGACTTTTATATAACCATCTGATTGAACAACACACTAATTAACCTACATATCTGCAGGTCATGGTCATCTTGCATGCCTCCTGTCGTTCGGTTGTATTTTCATTCCGTTTGCATACAACTGACTACTGATTATACCGTGTATGTGAAACTGCTTATCGTTATTAATATTGTCGAAAACAATACAATATCCGTTATATAGCGGTACGTTTTAGGAATGCATGGACAGTTACTCGGATATTCTCCTGAACTCACGGGTGAATCTGTATATCAGTATCAGCACATAAACGTCTCTTGAGTGTGTGACTTTGTGGGTGTTGGGGTGGCGACTCTCTTGAGTTTGTGACTTTGTGGGTGTTGGGTTGGCGACTCTCTTGAGTTTGTGGGTGTTGGGTTGGCGACCCTCTTGAGTGTGTGACTTTGTGTGTGTTGGGTTGGCGACTCTCTTGAGTTTGTGACTGTGTGGGTGTTGGGTTGGCGACTCTCTTGAGTTTGTGACTTTGTGCATGGGTGTTGTGTTGGCAACTCTCTTGAGTTTGTGACTTTGTGGGTGTTGGGTTTGCGACTCTCTTGAGTTTGTGACTCTGTGGGTGTTGGGTTGGCGACTCTCTTGAGTTTGTGACTTTGTGGGTGTTGGGTTGGCGATTCTCTTGAGTTTGTGGGTGTTGTGTTGGCGAGTCTATCGTGCAATTCGGTATCTTACCTCAGCTGCGTCTATAAATATTGTTTATTTTGGGCCACGCATTAATAGTATGTCGACCAAAATCAAAGTTTTAACCATACTTTTGAAAGTACTGTCAAAAGTATATAGGTTACAAGTCATAGCCGTTGTATTTTTTTTATACATATTAAACACTTACTATCACCGGGGGTCGCATGGTAGATCACGATGCCATGTGTTTAGACTTCATATACCACTCGAGGGAATCAACTACATTCTTACAAACAATGGGCAAATGAATATATCTATCTTAAAATAAGATTTTCATGTAATTCAAGCATTTTGAACTCGGCGTAGTTTTAACAGTTTTTGAATGTGATTCCATCACGCCCGTTGTGTGATTCCGTCACGGCGAACAAACTGAGTTAGCTAAAAATACACTTACACACACAAGTGTTCGACAAAGCGGCTTCTTCTTCAAGGATAATGTTTCTATACTTTGCTAATTGGAACTTTTTCCAGCTCAGCTTGTCTGAATGAGCAGGGTTTTGCCATACTACGGACCAACCCTCTTATATTGATGGCACTTTTTTGGTGATTCCGTCACGGACACTATTTGGCTCAGAGCGAGGTGATACTTAATTACACATAACATTGTATATAATCAAACAACTTAGTATGGTATATACAATGCTTTTTATTTTAAACTGCCATAACTCACGATTGCACATAAATCGCGACACACCGTCGCCCTTATAGGTTAAATATCATCAGGCCTTAATTGTTTCGTTGAAATCATGTGATGGATACAAAAGTTATGGAGCGGACACGAAGGGTAGTGCCTGCATGGTGACTTAACTGAGAGAACGCCCTTGTTCTATGAGCTTGACCTTCAAATAATGGAAAACAAATTGTGCGTTACACATCTTCTCCTCATTAGAAATAACTATATATGCAAAGTTTCAACAAAACCCAATAAAGCATCGCGATGTTATGGAGCGGACACGAAGCTTAGGTGCAAGGTAATGTGACTGGTGCATATTAAGTCTAAGTTTGAAAGCACCCTGTGACCTTGACCTTTGACAAGCCACAATGCACACATATCGCGATACACCATCACCCTCAGGTCAATCATCACGCCGTGTTTCGTTGAAATCAGGTGGTGTACACAAACGTTATGGAACGGACACGAAGGGTAATGTCTGGTGACTTAATCGAGTGATCCCTCTTGTCATGTGACCTTGACCTTCAAAGTTTGGAAAAACAAGTGTGAGCGATACATCGTCTCCCCGTTTGGCACAAATATGGCAAGTTTCAACAGAATCGAATAAAGCATCACGATGTTATATGGAGCGGACACCAAAAATCTTACGGACGCCCCGATGGATGGACGAACGGACAGAAAAGACAAACACAAAATGCTCACGAACAAATATAAAAAATATTTTTATATTTAAAGGTATTCAATCCGATTCGATGGTCCCCATATCATCAGACCAACAACAACAACACAGTCAACTATAGTATAAAATTGCCCAAAACCTGTTATTTATCAAGATTTTGTTCAACGAAATTTTGCCGGTTTGTCAAATATCTGACACCAAAAAGCCACTTGATTTTAGAGTTATCCAACTTCATCCGCAATTTGGTCCGAGACCGTCTTCTCGTCGACTTTTCACAGGGCCAAGTATCGATGTTGAAAAATAATAGATTTCAAAAACCGATATCTGATCACTCTGAGCTTTGAACGGTGGGCTTCTCGACTCGAATCAATTTTTGTCCCCCCCCCCCCCCCGAAGCCAAGGAAATAGTAATTTTCGAGCGTTAATTCGGATTATGCATCTTTAAACCGAGCGCGCTACTTTAAGTTAGGCATCGCTATACCTATCATACGTATATATGGTTTACATGTATAACGATGCGTTTTAATGTTGCGCGCTCGGTTCAAATATACATATTTATTAATTTATATTTTTACTTGTTTTTAACGACACGCCCCTGTGGCAAAAATGAGCATGTTGTCAAAATGACCGCATGTTTTCCTGTTTGCTAAAAGTTAAAACATTTAAAGGTACTCAATTCTATCAGATGCTCCTAAATGACTATTTCTTTGGCTTCGGGGGTAAACAAATATATGATTCGAGTCGAGGAACCCATCCATCAAAGCTCAAAGTGATCAGATATCGATTTTTTAAGTTTGTTATTTCTAGAGATCTACAGTACTTGAATAAGTGGCCCAGAAGCACGTGGTCAAACGGACGGTCTTGCGGATGAAGATGGATAACTCTAAAATCAAGTGGTTATTTAGAGTTATCCATCTTCATCCACAAGACCGTCCGTTAACGTTTGACCACGTGTTTCTCCCAACTTTCTGTGCCACTTATTACTGCAGATCTCGAGAAATAACAAACTTCAATAATCGATATCTGATCACTCTGAGCTTTAATGGGTGGGTTCCTCGACTCGAATCAAATATTTTTTTTACCCCCGAAGCTAAAGAAATAGTAATTTAGAAGCGTCTGCATGATCCGATTGAGTACCTTTAATCGGAGCCTTTAAAGATGGATTATCTCTTTAAATAACAAATTTGAAATAGTTGAGTAGGTATAAAATAATAAATATGAACTGAAGACCCCTGTCCTCGAAAGGCTTCAATCAATTAATATTTATTTTATTTCGAATATTTTATTGGGACCGTTTATTTGTCTATTTTTAGAACAGACCATTCGGGTGATACTATATAAGGATAGAGAGCATTAGGCTGTTCCTATGGCTATATACGTACCGAACGTCAAATGTCTCAGATTGATTGGTTGTATTGTTTTATTCCATAGTTATAAGCGATAATAAGTATAATTAATGTTTTATATTTGTGACAAAATTACACCATACAATTTCTGGTCTCTCCTAACAGTAATCACTGTTGTTCATTAGCTAAACAACCACAACTTTTTAGACCAGAAAATATTCGAAATAAAATGAATATTAATCGATAGAAGCATTTCCGGACAGGAGTCTTCGACTCAGATCTAATAGTTTATACCCGGTAACTTTATAATACATGTTTACAAAGAGATAATCCACCTTTAATTCAAAGGGACATCTCTAATTTTGATTTACTCCTGTTTTCCTACATAACTCGGGATCCCGCGAAAATCTGTATATCATAAGTTAACAGAGAAAAACAGACAGAATAAAATGGAAGTCATCCCAGTCTGTTCCCACGCATGCACATAACATAACATAACATAACATAACATAACATTTTTATTGACATAATACCCCACGCGGGGTAGTTGTCATAATACAGATAATTTAAAACACAAGTGAAGACAATTTCATATAAAAAATATATATAACATGTATTTGTAACTCAACACTATATTCTCAATTATTTGTGGAAAACTGCCGAACCATGTTACAGATCAGATTGCATATGCTCGGGTGTTCAGCCTTCATGAGGAATATGAACTTTTCTATTTCATCAAAGTTTACGAAAATTGGTTGGTGAACTCCTATTTCAGTGAAAAATCTCTTCCGCAAATGGTTATGTTTTTCACATCTCATGATAAAGTGTTCTTCCGTTTCAATTTCATTTGCTTCACATTTTTTACATATGCGTTTCTCGTAAGGTATTTTTGGCTGAGCGTGTCGCCCAACCTCTACCTGCAACTTATGATTGCTTACTCTAAGCTTACTGAAACACGATCTGGTATAAAAATTAGTAATTTGGAGTAAGAATGGTTCAATTTCATATTGTTCTTTGAAACAACGATACGTTCTTAATTTATTCATACCATTTTTCTTGTTGTCATCGAATATTTCGTTTTTGAACGTTAGAATATGAACGCTTTTTAATTATTCCCGGACTTTATTGAGATATTCCAGCGATAGGTTATTCTCTAAATCGCTTATTTTTGGCATGTGAAGTGCTTCTGCTAAAAACGGTGGAATTATATATTCCTCGCATATTTGGGCAGAATTCTGAAGTAACATATTCGGTTTTATTTCAGACAGTTTAAGCATATATCTTACAGCATTCATTATCGCATCATGTGCTATCGGAAATCTGCCCAATTCTGCTCTTGTCGCGTGATTAGACGCCATTCTATTTAAACCCAACACTGATTTACAAAATTTAACATGTGTAATTTCACATGGAATAGATTCGAGCTTGTTAATATTAATATGCGATGCCCATATTTCGCAACCATATAGAACGATAGGTTTTATCAGCTTGTCAAATAGTTTACACCAAATGCTTACTGAGAAAATTTCATGTTGATGACATTAAACTATACATTGCTTTTAACCCTTTGTTGTTAACATCTATCTGGGCTTTGCAAAATTTTCCATTCGCACAAAATTTAATACCAAGATAGGTATATTCCTTAACTGTTTCCAACGGAGTGTTGCTTAATTTAAAGGCAGTTAGTTTTTTTGTTGCTCGTTTCCTGAATATCAGGCATTTAGTTTTCTGAAGATTCACTTCTACTTTGTTCCTTATGCTAGCAGGGGGGGGGGGGGGGGTGAAAAAATTTCTTCCGGCACATATGCCGGGGTGGGTGGGTGGGCAAAGCCACCAACAAGCAATTTTTTCCGTAACTAAAAAAAAAAAATCCTGCTTGTTTTTAGTGTTTTGGCAATGAGTTGGGCTTCAAAACCACTTTGATTCAGTTTGAATGAGAGAAATAATGTAATTCTAACTGGTAAACTGACTGCAGGCAGTTATCGTGTTGTATTTTGTTGCAAATTTTGAAATCCAAGATGGCCGCTGGCAGCCATGTTTTTTTGGCCGAATGACCTCAAAATTACTCATTCCTATTTACATGTCCATGTAAATAGTATGCACAGAAATTCATATACAGCTGTTTACAGTGAATTTCCCCCCGCAAATCTCTGTTTTAGTGTTAAAAGGGGGGGGGGGGGGTGGGTGTCAAAAAATGGTCGGAAAAAAACTGCCGAAAACGGAAAAAAAATTGGCGGTGGGGGTGGGTGGGTACAAAAAATGATCGAAAGGGAAAAAATGCCATACGTGCCTGAATTTTTTTTCCGACCCCCCCCCCCCCCCCTGATGCTAGCTGTAATTCTCCAATTTATTCAAACATCTTTGCATACCTTCAGCATACCTTCATCACTGCGTGCATGTGGGTTATAGGAATGGCAGTTATCATAAACCAACACTCGCTAAATGAATCAATAAGTTCCTATTTCTGTATGGAAGGTCACTTTCTTTTTAGAATGGCTATTCCTTGACAACAGGTTGGTGTGGCTATTCCTTGACAACAGATGCGACGCCGAGTTATTCATTAAAGGCGTTGACATACACCGGATCATTGGTTCTCGAGCTTCTTTTAATGGCGGAAGAAAACCGGAAGTCGACGGAGACCGAGTGGCATTAAGATCCGGAGTCATCAAACCACTTTGTCTAGGAGTCAAAGAACGATAACCCTGCTCTGTATTGGGTCTTCCCGGGGAACGTCGCCTTGGCGACCGGTGTATATCTTTACCGAATACATTAAGTTCCGGAATCTCATTCCTCTTTTCCCTTTCCTTGGCGATCATATTCTGTGCTCTCTTCAATTCTCTCAGTCTTCCAATATAGAACGTCTGCGATCGAGACATTTCATAACTTCTCAAATGCGAGTCTTTTTCTATTTGTCGAACTTCTTTGACATGTTGGTGACACAGCATTTTATGTCTGCTGTAAAATGGAGTCCTTTTTGGAAGGCGTCGAACACTTTCGAATATTATATCATCTTCCATGGAGTGGACAGTTTCTTGAAAGACCCTGGGCGAAGCCGAAGAGGCGTAGACACAAACATCAGCGGAACAATTTGCCATTATTCGCTGATCAGATTGCAATGATGGATAAAAAGGTTCCTATATCAACAGTACTGTTTTTTTTTTTGTGATGGTTGTTGGTGCTGTTTCTCTTGTTGTTGGGTGTTCACTCCATCGTTGAATAAAGTCCATATAGTGCTCTGAAATTCTTAAAGAAATGTAAACACTCGCTGATGTCCCCTGTTTTCTATACATCATTTAACTCTGGTTTGAATGTTTGATTACATTAAAAAGGTATGGACCATTGAACATATGACCAGACGAAAGAAATGGGCCATACCAAATGACCAGACGAAATTCAACACTCTTGAGTGCAACGTGCAGTGGCAGTTCATTTGTCAAAAAGCACGGTCATGAGACATGATGGTGTATCGACGACCATTGAATGGCGGGAAATCCTGGTAGTTATTCTCATGTAAGAATAATAGACATGAAGTAGTGTATCCGTCCTATCTTGATGAGCACATTACTATCAATGGAAACCGATGCTGTTTTCTTCTGGTATCTTGGTGGTATGTAGAGCCAACTAGCATATATTCAGAAAGAAAGGCGTCAACGTGAACCATACTGAATTCATGCGAAGTATACTCCTGCATATGCGAATATTTGGTATTCAACTTTACAATGTGAAAAATCTCGACACTAACATTCAATTCGAATCACATGCAGACACAAACGACATTATAAGAGTATACATGATTCAGTGAACTGACATGTGATTTGGCATTAGAACAAATCTGCGATTAAATAATATTGAGATTGTAGAGTTCAAGCACACATATTGATTATCGTCTTCAATGGATTAAGGTATATATCTTAAATAGTTCCACCTACTCCCCTTGCACACATGAATTATATCCGCATGGTTTGATAGGAATAGAATCAAACTTCTTCCAACTGGTAATATAATCCGATACTGTCACGTTACTTAACTATATAGGCATGGAAATGGTTTTGGCAATGTTGGCCGGATCGCTTCGGTTTATATGCTTTTTGTAAACACACATGGTAGCATATATGTCACTACATACAAATCCTACGCTACGATGCGTATCATGTTCCAGGCGGTGATGTCATAGCTCTGGTAAATGAAAATAAAACAAAACAAAGCAAGAAGAAAATAAAAACATTCATAATCTTTCTCAGTAGGAAGTAATCGAACAAGATTTTCCTATTCTTAAAGTTCTTTGAAATTGGGTCGTATTTATACCTGTTTGCGTCAATTTTGCTGTTCCTTATCAGTCCAGTCAACTGATGGAAAGAAACACCCAACCGTGAAAAAATTGCTATGCAATGTTTTTTTGGTGTGTTTGAATGTGACTATACCCATATAATAACATAACCGAAATCCCCATGAATCCCAGGGTGGGAAAGCCGTCATTTTTTTGGTCAAAAGTCAGGAATATGTAAACAAAAAATGGTAAAAATTGTAATTTTCTGGTTGAGACTCGGATTTTAAGGTGAAACTATATTATATTTGTAAAATGCTTTTTTAGTGTTATTTTGTCGGGCAGTATCTGGGAACAATATATCCAAAATTCGCTTTCGGGAACATTTTCTACATATTATTGAAATAGGGTCCTATTTATGGCTTTTTTGTGTGTCAGTTTTGCAGTTCCTTATTAGTCCAGTCAAACTGATGGAAAGAAACGCCCAACCGTGAACAAATTTGCTATGCAATAACTTTTGGTGTTTTTGAGTATGTCATATAATAACATATCCAAAATCTCCATGAATTCCACAATGGGAAAGTCGTAACTTTTGGGTCAAAACACTGGAATATGTGAAAAAAATGGTTACAGCTGGAAATTTTTTTAATAAATAAAGCTGCCAACCATAAACGCTCAATTGAGTTCCTAGCTGACTACCAAATGTGACCAGATAATAACAGATCCAACATTTCCATGCGTTTCATGAAGGGAAAGTCGTTAGTTTTAGATAAAAATGAAGAAAATATGTAAGAACATTGTTATACCCCCCCCCCCCGCAACGAAGTTAGGGGGGTATACTGGAGTCAGCTTGTCCGTCGTCCGTCCGTCGTCCGTGAACACAAATTTGTCCGGAGTTTTTCTCAGTCGTTTTTTGATCAATTTCCGTGAAACTTGGCACAGACATCAACCACCATGGGAATCTGTGCACCTGCGATTATGACGTCTGTCGGACTTTTTTGTTTTGAGTTATCCCCCCTTTTTCGACTTAGAATTTTTTTGCAACATGCATAATTTTGTCCGAGCTTTTATTCCTACATTTTTCGGTCAATGTTTTTTAATCTTGGCACTGATATTTAGTACCATGGGAACCTGTGCACCTGTGCACCTGCGATTATGACGTCTGTCCGCCATTTTTTGTGTGGAGTTATTCCCCCTTTTCGACTGAAATTATTTCGCAACATACATAATTTTGTCCAAGCTTTTATTCCTACATTTTCGGTCAATAGGTTTAAGATTAGGGTTATGGTTGTACACCTGCAATGGGAACTGTTATTTTATTATTTAACTAAATGTTTACTGACATGTGAAACATCTTAGTATTTTAAAAACAGGGGGGGGGGGGGGGGTATCCGTAGTCACACCTCTAGTTAAATTTGGAATGTATGTCGGGGATCCAGGTCGGCCAACGTGCACCCCCAGACTGGGGCCCCAGTATTAAACTTGTTCCATTTTTTTGTTCGTAAGGATGTCTGCTCATACTATTTTGACGCTAACATGTGGCCGTGTATGTACCAGGCAATGTGGCGGCCATTTCTCGGAGTGTACTACCAATCACTTAAATGTCCTTTAAATTTATTAATGCGACAGAAACCTGCAACAAAAATTCATTATTCTTGTTGCCATAGCATATGCCTGCCATTTACTGCATAAGTTGACTCTAAAACTATAAAATGGCGAATCATAATCCTTTATAATATCCCGAGGATATGACAATTCGGTGTCTAAAAAGTTTTCAAAATGGCAGTCGAAAGTAAACAATTGAAGTTTGTTTTTTTTTAGATTTTTTTTTATTCTTAATAAATAGTACGATATCGAATAAATTTATAGCCAATATGTATAGTCATATATGATATATGACACCATACCAGTTTCCAAAGCCACCATCTAGTTTCATAATATATCAAATGAGTGTGCCAAACAACCTAACGAGTGCGCCAAACCACATACAGAGTTAGAAAACCCATCAGGTATCCAATAACCAACATATGAGTATCTCAACCCATAAGACGCTGCCCCAAATCCAATATTGTCCCAACCCATCGAATGGGTGTCCCAATCCACCAAACGAGTTCACAAACCACACAGTCTGATGCAGACTGAGGTAGGTAGTGCCAAAAGCGATACTCAACTGGTGTCATAACCCACACATATAGTCCCCCAAACCATGCATCTGGTATTCCAACCCACCCAAATGAGTTTCCCAAACACCAAATGAGTGTCTCAATCGACCTGATTAGGGGTCCAATCCATTCAACGAATGTTTGCAAACCACACCGGTAGCGCTCCAGACTTTGCAACCGATGTTCGAAACAGCTTAGGTGTGTCCCAACCATCCAACATGTGTCCAAAACTACCCAACGAGTGTCCAGAACCATCAAACGAGTAAAACAAACCATACGATGAGCTCCCACCGAGTGTGTCAAACCACTCAATCAGTGCCCCAAACCACACAATGTGTGTACCAAGGTAACCAAACCATCCATCCATCGGGCGTCCGAAACAACAAGTGTCAGGCATCCAATATGTACCACATGCCACACAACTAGTATCCCAAGACATCCGGGGAGTGTCATACAACATACAACTGTCGTTTCAATCCATTCAAATATAGTGTCACAAACGTCCCAAAACAGTGACCTAATCGGCCACGCAGTGCACATAACCAGTGTCTAAAATATATAGCGAGTGTCCCAAACCACTCAATGTGAACAAACTACCCAATTGGTGCCCCCAAACCATCCAACGGAAGTCACAAATCACTCAGCAGGTGATCAAAAACCATCCAACGGAAGTCACAAATCACTCAGCAGGTGACCAAAAACCATCCAACGGAAGTCATAAATCACCCAGCAGGTGACCAAAAACCATCCAACGGAAGTCACAAATCACCCAGCAGGTGACCAAAAACCATCCAACGGAAGTCACAAATCACTCAGCAGGTGACCAAAAACCATCCAACGGAAGTCACAAATCACTCAGCAGGTGACCAAAAACCATCCAACGGAAGTCACAAATCACCCAGCAGGTGACCAAAAACCATCCAACGGAAGTCACAAATCACTCAGCAGGTGACCAAAAACCATCCAACGGAAGTCACAAATCACCCAGCAGGTGACCAAAAACCATCCAACGGAAGTCACAAATCACTCAGCAGGTGACCAAAAACCATCCAACGGAAGTCATAAATCACTCAGCAGGTGACCAAAAACCATCCAACGGAAGTCACAAATCACTCAGCAGGTGACCAAAAACCATCCAACGGAAGTCACAAATCATCCAGCAGGTGACCAAAAACCATCCAACGGAAGTCATAAATCACTCAGCAGGTGACCAAAAACCATCCAACGGAAGTCACAAATCACTCACAAGGTGACCAAAAACCATCCAACGGAAGTCATAAATCATCCAGCAGGTGACCAAAAACCATCCAACGGAAGTCACAAATCACTCAGCAGGTGACCAAAAACCATCCAACGGAAGTCACAAATCACTCACAAGGTGACCAAAAACCATCCAACGGAAGTCATAAATCATCCAGCAGGTGACCAAAAACCATCCAACGGAAGTCACAAATCACTCAGCAGGTGACCAAAAACCATCCAACGGAAGTCACAAATCACTCAGCAGGTGACCAAAAACCATCCAACGGAAGTCATAAATCACCCAGCAGGTGACCAAAAACCATCCAACGGAAGTCACAAATCACCCAGCAGGTGACCAAAAACCATCCAACGGAAGTCATAAATCACCCAGCAGGTGACCAAAAACCATCCAACGGAAATAATAAATCACCCAGCAGGGTGACCAAAAACCATCCAACGGAAGTCACAAATCACTCAGCAGGTGACCAAAAACCATCCAACGGAAGTCATAAATCACCCAGCAGGTGACCAAAAACCATCCAACGGAAGTCATAAATCATCCAGCAGGTGACCAAAAACCATCCAACGGAAGTCAT
The DNA here is from genome assembly GCA_032622095.1 of Siphonodentalium dalli. Taxonomy (NCBI): domain Eukaryota; kingdom Metazoa; phylum Mollusca; class Scaphopoda; order Gadilida; family Siphonodentaliidae; genus Siphonodentalium; species Siphonodentalium dalli. The sequence goes on along the minus strand of CP136063.1, from coordinate 79,920,357 downwards.
AAATCACCCAGCAGGTGACCAAAAACCATCCAACGGAAGTCATAAATCACCCAGCAGGTGACCAAAAACCATCCAACGGAAGTCACAAATCACTCAGCAGGTGACCAAAAACCATCCAACGGAAGTCATAAATCACTCAGCAGGTGACCAAAAACCATCCAACGGATGTCATAAATCACCCAGCAGGTGACCAAAAACCATCCAACGGAAGTCACAAATCACTCAGCAGGTGACCAAAAACCATCCAACGGAAGTCACAAATCACTCAGCAGGTGACCAAAAACCATCCAACGGATGTCATAAATCACCCAGCAGGTGACCAAAAACCATCCAACGGAAGTCACAAATCACTCAGCAGGTGACCAAAAACCATCCAACGGAAGTCATAAATCACTCAACAGGTGACCAAAAACCATAAAACTAGCATCACAATGAGCTCCCTATCCACTCAACTGAAAAAAATAAAAAACATCCATTACCCTGCAGGGAGCCCCACACATATATAGAAGCATATAGAAGAGTGTCGTCTGCTCATGTTTGTCTGTGGCTCTGTATGGGTCAAATTATAAAATTGTTAAAGTATAGAAGAAAAAATTATTAAAATTGTAAAAAATTGTTAGGCCAATGCATTCTCTTATATATGCGAGGCGACATATGGTCGACTCGCATATATAAGAGAATGCATTGGCACAGGGTCAAAACAACTACAAACTGTCATCTCAATACATCTACAATAGTGTACAATACCCTCCATCGAGTAATTCAGACGATCAAGTGAGTTTATGAAACCATCCAATTAGTTTACCAAAACAAGGTTTGATATATTTGATGAATGGTTTTATACGCTAGTTTGGGACACTCATTAGATGATGTGGGACATTCAGTGGGTGATTTGAGACACTATTTGGACGTTTTCAGATACTACTGGTGGCTTGAGACAATCATCGTGTGGCTTGGGTCACTCATTGGCTGATCATGGACACTCATCTGTTGGACTGGGACACGCATTGGGTGGTTTGTGGTACACCCTTGATGGTTTGAGACACCCATTGGTGTGGTTTTGGGACATCACGTACATGAATTGGGCCACCCGATGATGACATATGGCAATAGTTGGATGGTATGGAACACACATTGGACTGGTTTGGGCACTATTTTGATGGGCTGTAACACTATTTGGGTGGCCTGTGCTACATATTATGTGATTTTGGGACACTAGTTGGATGATTTTGGACGCCCGTTCTATGGACTGGGACACTTACCGATTAATTTGGTATATTGCTAAGGTGTTTGAGTCACCCGTGTGTGGTTTTACGCTCCTTATATAGTTTGGGACACCCGTTAAATTGTTTTGGACACTCATTTATGTATTTCGATACTAATTTGGTTGCTTTGGACAGTCATCAAATTATATTCGATATGAGAAGATTTAGTTACAAATCAAGGACAAAATTTCACTTTTTTACATTCGATCGCAATTTTCGCCGACTTTTTGGGAAACTGTAGGGACAAATTCTCGACATATAGCTCATTATTTTCGGGTTAGGGTCCGACATCATTTACTGTGGTGCCAGCCATTACATAACAAATTTCGTCTGAATGGAAACAATCTCGTGAACTTTAGCGAAAATTGCCCAATTTTACTACTTTCGGAGCCATTTTGTCCCTATTTTGGGAAGTGATGGTCACATTTCTGCTAAAATGGGCACTAGTGGTTCAATCTAACATATAATGAGTATTCAGTACACTGGTGTGTTCGATTTGCGGTTATTCTTGGCATTAAAATAATAATAGATTTTTCTTCCAATTTTACTACTTTCGGAGCCATTTTGTCCCTATTTTGGGAAGTGATGGTCACATTTCTGCTAAAATGGGCACTAGTGGTTCAATCTAACATATAATGAGTATTCAGTACACTGGTGTGTTCGATTTGCGGTTATTCTTGGCATTAAAATAATAATAGATTTTTCTTCGAAAGTTAATAGACCTATTTCGAATTTGATGGACATTGAAGGGCTCATATTCCCAATCCTCGTGCTATGCGTCATAATTATCAGACATTGATTTAATATGGTATATGTTGGCACAAATGGCCATTTAAACCAAATTTCTTATAAATGCAAGCGATCTGGTGAAATTTAGCGAAAATTATCCAATTTTACCACTTTCGGTCGCCATTTTGACCGCCATTTTGAATTTTTACAATCGAATTGAACACGAAATGACATACGTCTGTCATGACAACAATATAACAATAACATGATTTTTGAGGGCATTATGGTTTCTTAACGGCCCGATAGGAATGATTAACAGCCAGAGGGCCTATAAGCACGAGGGCTGTTAATCATTCCGGGAGGGCCGTTAAGAAACCATAATGCCCGAAAAATATCATGTTATTACTATTATTTCCACACACTATCATTATGTAAGTGTCGTACCCCGGCAAGTTCAAATATTTCACAACATCTCTGAATTAACACAATTTAATCAAAATATAGAATAGTATTCAATATCATCAACATTTGATCACAATACTTTAATTGTTCTATGGAGTTTCAGTCAATTCACTTCTCTACTCCATAATTGTAATTTATTGTGCAAGTGCTGATGAACTGTAGCGCCAGCCATGAAATTCACTGGATTGAGACATTTTTTTAATTTACACAAATACGCATGGATCGTCTGGTTTGTTTGCAAACAATTATCACGTGATGAAAACAAAAATCATGTGACCAAAATACATCGAAATTAGGCAAAATATCACCGGCATCTGAGACCAAATAACTTGCGTAATTATGCTTAAATTGAAATAATATATACCTGTATTTACCTTATAGGATACCATTTAGTTAGGTATGTGTTCTATGTAACACAAAGTCATGGCAATCGGGTATTTCTTCGTTAAAAAGCTTTATTAGAATAAAGAAATTCCGAAAAATTCATCGGCAGTTTGGTCACGTGACGTGTCGGGCCATCTCGTGCTAACGACAAGCATAAAATTATCCCATAAGCGCCCTAGGGCCATAATGAACTTACATATTCACGTAATTTAGTTAGTGTTATGGGATTTTACCGCAGGATAAAACATCATTAATATTCTAGAGAACGCCCTTATAGGTGGAAATAATAATAATTCATCTTCCTGCCATCTGTATAACTTTAATTTAAATGCCATTCAAGTGTATATTTCACAAGGAACGGAAAATCATACATAAAGACCACAAATAGGACCTGTTTTTCAAAATGCTCTAGAAACTTTTCCCCAAAGCTGATTTTGGATATGTTGTTCCCCAGATTCTTCCCGACAAAATGACACCAAAAACAGCTTGTCAACAATTTGTTCTAGGTCCAATGCTTCAACGACCAGACTATGAGTGCTACGTATAGACACTCTGGATAATTTCTATCAACGCAACTTCGGAGTCACTGCTTTACTTAAAGTTACACAAAATTAGTCAAAATGTCATAATCCTATTTTCAGCTTACCAGACAAAATAACATTGAGAAAAACAAAATTTCAATCACCATCATTCGTATGGCACAAGCATTTCAAAGGTCAACAAGAGAATCCATCAGTTTAAGGTCAACATGTGACAATAAAAACCTCATATTAACGCGCTAATCAAGCATGGGTAGTATGGACAGCCGTTTAGTAAAACAAAGACGTCGAAACAAAATAAATATATGCGAAATTAAAATCTATATATTATATATACTGAGTCAATAGACATTGTGTCAACATTTAAAGACATATTGTGGACTTGTTCAGGTGCGTAGAATTGATAAGTTAGTACTCGGGCGCTATGCCAACCTGGAGAATGTAGCATTCTACCAACATCGCCGAAAATTTCAAAGAAATCGACTATACCACTCCATAGAAAACACCGTCTGAAATGGGCTCAATTGTAAATATTTACATCTTGATTCGGGACGCAATTATCGGCTATAAACTAGCACAAATTATTTCGTCATCGAGAGTCATTGCATTTAATTAATATATAAGAATGACTGTGTGTGTTGTCAATTTGGATTAATATTCGTAAAACAATAACTGATTTGAGCAAGATTATTCTCAATTTATATTTGATCACCCAAGTGGAGTGTTTCACTTCACTTTTATTATCACTCTCATGTTGAACTTCAATGATCATTGGTTGGCCCAATAGTTGACACACAAAATACTGATAATTATAAAACAAATTCAGATGCTATGTGCATAGTTTGTGTTCCAATATCAATCAATTCCAAAGCAGTATTAAAATGAAATGGAAAAGGGGGACTGTACAATAAATCTTACCATTTATGTGACCATCTACCTTTAACACTCAACAGAATATTAGCAACAAATTAATTAATTTGAGCTATGGATTAGTGCAAAATACATTGATGTGCTCTATTAACGATACACAGCTTGATATGCTGTTTTCTTAATCATTTCATTTTTAGAAAAATTAGAGTATGCGGTTTGTGTCTTTAAACTGTCACAAATAGTGATGCAATTGAGAAAGTACAGAATATGGCTGTAAGATGGATGAAAAACGAATACTCAAGATATGAAAGTGTTTCAGCCATGACATCAGATCTAAATTTAAGATCATTAGCATCTAGAATGACCATCTCAAGTAACTGTGTCTCTTTCAAAAAAACATTCATAACAATTAGCAATGCAAATTCCAGCTTTTCTTGAGAAACCGACTAGAAAAATGCGATCCACAATAAGGGAACATTCCGCCCCATACAAACAGGCCCAAATTATTTCAGATTTTCATTCTTTTCGGCAACTGCTCTGGAACAGTCTGGAGACAAATCCCGACCTGGTCACTGCACTCTCCTATTCTGACACGTTCAGGAAGAGTGTGTATCAGCAAATCACATAACTGGCTCATATCTGATCAATCATTCTTTTAACTTGATGTTTTAAAACTATTTAAAATTCTCATCTGTAACATAAATCTAAACCTCAACTGTACTATCTTTCAATACTCTCCTTTCTGTTTCACATGCTAACCTACTTGCACTGACGCGCACTGACATACCGGTAATCTCCGAACGGAGGTCTCCGGAACCAGCAGATCGATCGATATATAGATAAACTATGTTCAACGTTGCACAGCAATAATTTGTTCGATTAACCCACTTAAGAGCAACCATATAGAGTGGTAATATTTTATTGGGGGAAATACACTTAGAAATGTATAATGTGACATTAATTGAAGAAGAAGAATATTTTTACTCTATCCAACGCTGTGTGACACAGGTTTGGATTTATATTAATCGCCGGTCAGCCACAACGTACTCAAGCTCTTCCGTTTCCGAAGTTTACTTTTTGTAATTGCTTACTTCCGTGTTTTCAGATTTGGCGCGAAATACGTTTTTGTTGACATTCGAAGTTTCGGCTGAGGCAAAAACAATAATAATGCAGTTTGTGTCTGGATCCAAGCGCAAACAGAGAATAAAGCAAGAATATTCAGACCAATCAGCATCATATGACAATGTACTACAGTTTTACAAGATTCCGCCAAGAGACACAATTTCTTTGCAGAAATTTGAAGAATGTGCAGTTGAAAGATTGAAAGGTTCTCAAACAGTCAATTTTTTTTTATTGATCGTCATTCTTCACAGTGTTCAATACACATTCCACATTCACTGGACGTAAAGTCCCAAAAATAAGGTTTTAATCGAATTTCTAAATCAGTATAGTAATATAAGGAACTCAAGTGATGAAATAATTGCCAAATGGCCGGACAAACAATATATTCCAAATACAAGCACAAAAAACAGTGGGAGTGACTAAAACGCAGAATGGGACGATGCGGGACGGTATTAGAAAACCGGCTGTTTATCAATAATACAGCGTGTAGCGGCATCAAAAATGGTTATATATAGTCGGTATTAACATAGCGTACAGGGAACAACAATTTAATAGTCTCATTCGCCAACACAAAGTTCATATTATCGGCTAAAAATAGACACGTCGGAAATTGGTGATTATGGTCAAACGCAGAACGAAAATATAAACACCAAATCACTAGGGGTGGCAGGTATGCCCAGTGTCACGAAAGATACGTATCGCGATATGCGGGTCGCTATACAATACGTACGTATCTAGATACGATACCCTAGTATTTCTAGATGCAGCCCTTCATATGGAATTCATGAATTGATTGAAAAATAACATATTCAATCATAGTCATTATTTAATAGTTCATTAATTTGATTAGTCCTTCAATACCAGCTACTTCAGTTCATTGGAATGTTTTATTTAAGGCCAATGGCGTATGGGATTACACGACTTTCAAGTACCGGTACAAAAACATACAACGTTTGTTGTTCAATTCATTTAAATACAGTCCAGGGGGAGTAATCAAAAAATACCACGTTGGAAGTTCGGAACGCTGTCTGTATTGACGCGGTTTACTACGATTCTTGCAATGAGACACGTTTATGTCAATTGGGTATCGGTGACTGTTAACGGGAATGATTTAATTCTCTAATATGCAGTTCAAGTCCGATGAACGACAAATGATTAGCACGACATACATTTTGAGCCTTTTGGCGACATCATTTCTATGAACAAACTCTTCTGTGTGCCAACGGTGACAATGGTATTTCAATCTTTACAAACAAACATCAACGCCCACACGTATGACCGACGAACAGGTGGCTGACTTATTTAATCGTCACTTTGAAGTAGAACGACTTGATCATGCTTCTTTGCGTACCGTTGTATTTAATTCTTATTCTCTGGCGTGAATATAGCAATTATAAAGAATGGATAATAGATAAACAAAATTGTGTATCGCGATGCACGATTTTTTGGCTATGGAACCGCTGCGTGTATCGTAGAACTCTGATCCGCGATACACCGGTGCACCAGTGATATCTCGCACCCCTACAAATTACCCCATGCTAGTGATGAGCCGATAATCGGGAACGACAATCGGAATCGGCCGATTGTGGCCCATCGGATGACAATCGGTACTCGGGTTTGAACATCGGGATTTCCGATTGTCTGAGATAATAAATAGGTGCTTGTTTTTCTTCAATAAACTGTTTTAAATATGACGATGTTTTGTTGAATAAATGACCAGTAAACATGGGGAAAGTGATATCAAACACAAACTTGATATACAGACATGTCCTCTTCAATACCCCGGTCGTACCTGGGTCTATGTTTGAACAATATATTAGTGGGGATCACCGGAAAGCAGGTGACACTTTGTGTTAGAGTGAGGCTGCAAACATGACGCCGTGATTGCGCATAATCATTAATTATTGGCATACCGGAACAGTCGTTTCAGTCGATTTATTTCGTTAGCATTATGATGTACACAACGTACATATCATGGGACTCATGTACGCCCATAGGTAACTTTATTGTTCGTCAACATGTAGACATTTTGATTTATGTCAGACTATCAAAAATCAAGATGTATGCATACGGAGTACAACATAGCTATCTATCAGGGTTTCCGCCTGGGGGATATTAATGAGTCCGTATTGGGGAAACACATAACGCGACGGGACGACCATGGTTCGTCCGGGCGAAAATTTTGTTATTTGACACTGAAAAGTAGTAATTTCCTTGCACCTAAGTGTCCCACAAAGCACCCGAAAGCTACGTATATTATGCAAGTCAATCATTTCCGTGGGTGCATTAATTCTGTTGATGGTATCCAGATAAGTAATCAATTAATTACGCACGTAAGACTGCCGTCTGATTGAAGACTATATATAAATGAACAAGCTATGAGTTTGTGTTTACAAATTTATACAATAAGATTCCGACAGGTATAATGAATCTAAACACTACAAAGCATATATGCATTGACCAATAATACATAGCAAGGAGAATTGAATAAAGTATTTCCTAGAATTTCAAGTAGCTTCTGTGAAAATGAAACTGACAGGATATATGCTGTCAATTGTAAAACTATTGTGCGCTGTGATGTCATACTGCAGGGTTTGTCTGCAGGAGATATTTATAGCGGCGGAATACGAATGGTAGCGACATCTTTCACTCGGAACGCGAGGCTTGTTCAATAGTCTCTATTAGTCCATAAACTGACGACCACAATTGCTTATTATGCGTATATTGCCATGCATAGTCAACAAAATCCCAAAGTGATTTATTTCACAATAATACGGAACCTGTCCCGAAATCAGTCTTTATAGCCAGAATTCATAGTGACAAGTTAACAAGACCATTCATTTGAACCACATTACATACATAGAGGATAAAGACAAACACATACCCCTCCCCAAATATGGAGATAAAGTAAAAGTACAGTAAATAATAGTTGCGTTGTCCTGCCTGGGTCCCAAAGCACAATCAACGATCCACATTTTCACATTTCCCTCCAAAATTATATTTTATAACACGTTGGCTAAAACTGTTCTATAGCTGCATGAACTCTGCAGAGGGACCCATTAATTATACAGTACGATAGCACGGGATCTCGGAGCATGAGTAGTTTCATCCATGAAAATCCTGTGCATAAAAATGTCCCGACTCAGAAATTTGGCGTTCTTTGATCAAATTATGTAAACGTACGATGTCACGGGATCTTCGAGCATGAGTAGTTTCATACCGTGCACAAAAATATCCGTACTCAGACAGCAGTCCGGCATTCTTTGATGTTACCGCGACATGTATTACGCTGTATCTAACGTCGCTATTTGACCCGCTTTTTCACCAGTATTCTGTTTAACTCCCGTTGCAGCCGGATTTTTGTTACGACATATTGCTACTGACTTTTGGTATATCTATGAACCAAACAGATCATCTGCGATGGGAATGAGGCCGTCCTACGGACCCTGAGCCGTACTAACGGAAACCCTGTATCTATATAGTACATACACCGTAACAGGTATAAACTATACTATAGAAACCGAAAGTGCATGTCACGTAACTTTAAATAGTCAAAGACAATGTCATTCCATCCAGTCAGCCTCGTGTGACGTCACGTATAGGTCACCACCAATGATTATTATGATGACCACGCTGAAATCGAATCGTGTCTGTGAAATTGACATGAACATGGTGTAACTTGCAACTAGTTCAGTCGGCTCATTTCCTTTGATGTGATGTCTTTGAATTGGGATCAAAGAAAAATGCCGTTTGATGAATTGTTATCAAAAATGAACCGTGGACATGTCGTCATGCACGTGGCTACATCAAACTTTCAAACAATTTGTTGTGGAATAGCCTAAAATACATGGGTAAGTTGCCTGTATTCGATCACAAGTACGCCCATGCCCACCTATATACTTACCCAAACATATACTTATGTATACTGTGTACTGGCATATTACTTCGTTTGTTGCTTGCTTCTAATTCTAAGTATTATATAACACATATAACATATTCTGCTATAATTATTGAAATAATCGGAATCGGCACCTGAATCGGCCGATTGTGATCTCAAAAAATCGGCAATCGGCGCAAGGCTCTATTTGACAATCGGCTCATCACTACCCCATGCATTCATATTTCCCTGTCCCACGGTGATATTTTTGCATAAAATGTTAGATTAACATATTCTCGACATCATTGTAGCATTTTAATGCCCATAATCAAGATTAAAACATGTTTTTTCGCTGATGGGACGGAAGCGGTAAAGCGCAGAACAACCTTAGGAAATTGCAGAACGAAAATGTAAACAACAAAAGCATTCACCGCATTCATATTCACCCGTCCCACAGCGATATTTTTTACATAAAATGTTAGATTAACATCTTTTCGACATCACTGTTGCATTTTAATGACCATAATCAAGATTAAAACAACTTTTTACGCTGATGGGATGGAAGCGGTAAAGTGCAGAACAACCATAGGAAATTGCAGAACGAAAATGTAAACAACAAAATCATTCACTCCATTAATATTTCATTTTCCCACAGTGATATTTTTACATAAAATGTTAGATTAACATCTTCTCCACATCATTGTAGCATTTTATTGACCATAATCGAGAGCAAAACAACTTTTTTGTCGATGGGGCGGAACCTTTGGAAATTGCAGAACGGGATGGGACGGTATTAGATAGGATGGGACGGTATTAGAAAACGCTAAGATGGACCCCAGGCAAGATGGGATGGGACAAAAACTTGCTGTTTATCAATAATACAGCATGTAGTGGCACCAAAATGGCTCTATATGGTCATCAGTGCAGCATTTTATTGGTGATCCCATTTTATTGACCATAATCAAGATTAAAACATGTTTTTTCGCTGATGGGACAGAGGCGGTAAAGCGCAGAACAACCTTGGGAAATTCAAAAACATATAATATCACCCAATTATCACTGTTTAGAAGGCCTGTGATTTGATTTTTCAATTAAATGAAAATCTGCCGAACAGAGTTTGAAAGTGGGGTTTATAACCGAAACAATGTCGGCAACTTCAAAGTCGTGTAAAGTTCAGACAAGCTACATTGTGGGTCACTCAACTGGAAGATTACAATGAAGATCAATCATGTCACATTCACAAAAAGTACATGTGATTTTTTTTATAAAAGTGTTTACTGTTGTAGTATTGACATTTCTGTTTGAAATTTTGCCTTTAATTACAGTATGATTTCCATAGATTATTTCTTGTGATATACTATATCACAGGACAACCACTTCAGATTTATTTTGGCATAATTCAGGGATTTTTTTAGGTGTCCTCAGGGTCCGGTAAACGGCCCCATTCCCAATGGGAAAAAGGCACCTTTATTCCCAATTTTCAACCACCAGTCCACCACACATTGATTTGGTATTAATTATTTTATTTTATTTATTGAATTACACAGGGTTTCCGCTAGAGGTGCCACGATTATTGATTTTGATAATCGATAATCGGTCGTCAATAATCGACTATAATCGATTAATCGTACCTAATATTAATAACATCAGTGGAAGTATACCATAATATGGCCTATTGCCTTGTGCTCGTTAACTCAATAACTGCACTGTCGCTGGTCATTTGAGACATTGGCTGATGTAAATTTTACGTTAATAAAGTGCATCATAAACCACTGTTAATGACTAATGAGCACAATGTATTGAATACCAGCACAGTTCTCAGCGATGTTATGGTTATAATATTTGTGAGTTCATTAGAACGAACGTAGCGATTAATTTTAAGTTTTAGGAATAGCCAAATACATAAACAAACAATACAAAAGTAGGAATAAACAATGGACCGCCGGTTGTTCCTACGGTAAATAAAGGAATCAAATGTTATGGAAACTATAAGTTTCATCAAACTTCCAGAGCGTGGTTAACAATCACAAACGTGTGCCCCACCTGCCAATTGCATGACTCAGAACAATTTTAAGTATTTGATAACAGTCTGTTTCATTCAGCATTCACCATACGATATCCAATAGCCTTTACTAGTAACTTCTAAGTATACATTTCTACTTATAATATCCATACAAAGTACACTTGCAATGCAATTGGGGAGAACATCACTGATTAAAATGCCATATGTACATGTATATTGTTCCCTGGTTTTAGAGAGAATGTCAATCAACTTCCCATTGGTTCAATCAGATTCAAGGGCGAGTGCATTCAGTTCATTGAACACGGTGACAGTCGGCACATTTCAAAGACATGTTGCCACCTTTCAACTATATTAAAATATACAACGATGTCGCAATGTGTTCAAATCTGCAGTGCGGCCAATTTGTAGAATATACAACGATCCGACGAGAAACCATGTCGCATCATCAAATGAACTGCCAACTGTTTGCAACATATATCAGTAGTACTCATGTTATTGGAATCTCTTTGGTACGCGATCAAAGGATGTTAACACCTCGGTTGTAGATAGAACTGTGTAAAATAAACACGGTATTCAATAATACCCGGAATCTTCTGACATCCGATATAAATAACAGATTAATCGACGATGGAAATGGAAATCGATTATCGGCTTTATCAACGGTTCATCGATTATACGATTAATCGTGGCACCCCTAGTTTCCGCTAGGGGGTAGGGGAATGGGGCCGGTAGCCGTCAAGGGGAAAAATCCAGGTAAAAGTAGCCTGTTTTACTTTTAGCACTGGTTGAATTACTTTCGTTATATCGGCCAATAGAATCGTGTGAGAGTAGAACAGAACACCAGTAATTTGGATCCCGAGTTAAACATGCTCGTTAATGTTAAAAGACTCACTGTGGAAGACCCAGCAGATATTTCGGATGCATAACGTAATCGGAATATATTAAGGCTGATTACATATCTGGCCGACGAGTATTCTTTGTGGGCAGTGGTAAGATGCCTTGTTGCCCGCTGCGGCTACTCCCACATTTCTCTCTCGCTCTATTACAAAGTGAACAGTATATTTTGCGGTATAAAACATGACAGGTATGATTAAAATACTGCTCTTTTGCATAACATAACCGGGTACTAACCGCAACGTAACTAACCAGCCTCAAAGGCATAGCTTCTAGCGATGTCAGTTCCGATCACTTCATGTTTCAATTTAGCAACGCGTTTAGAGTGTGTATACTCACAAGATATAAAATAAATTCACCTTTTAAAATTCCTTAGGCCAAAAAAAAAATATTATTTGTTTCCTATTACGGTGCCAAAAAATTCCAGGTAGGTAGGTAGGGATTGATTTTTTTTTGGTAATATTTTTTTATTTTTTCCCCGAACAGTTAAGAAGTACATTAATGCTTACTCTTTATACTTGTGTTAAGGCTGTCCATGTATCAAATGCCACCCAGGCACTCAATTATGCAGCTCTCTTGTAATTATTCTCTCAGTTTAGATTGTGGTGGCACATCTTTCTCAGAGCACAATATTGACATATCAACAGGCCCAAGACATACACTATTACTTTATAATAACATAACTTGTATGATATTAATTCAAACCTCACTTAAATATTTGGTCATACACCTCAGGACCTAAGACACATATCTCACATGCACCTCAGACACATTGCACAGGGTGTAAATGTTCCTCAGACATCCCTCAACTGCACTGAAATATAAAGTCCCACACCACACTGAAAATGGTACCACAGGCCACACCTTGACTCAGCATTCAAATTGGCATATGCATGCTTGTAATTTTTATATACCCAAACAAACCAGTAGATAATTTCATGTGCTTTTTAGTGCCCATCCCAGAAGGGTGTTTGATATGGTAGACATGCAGTCATCTTTATACTGTCTGTATACATACTAGTAACTATGCCTGAACACTATGAATCCTTGATTGACTGGGGAGAGGAACTTTAAATTCTGATATAGAAAGTCTGCTACATGTATATTGCTCTCTAGCAGATAAGACTTCTTCCCATAAGACATGGGAGTTGAACAAACAAGATTACCACAGGCAGGTTTTAAAGACTGCAGATTTATTGGTGAGATTGGGATTCATCTGCAACCACAAATGGACATGTATTTTAATAGAAGTAAATTGTTTTTGAAAATTCCATCTAAAATTATTGCTGCTTAATGTAAACATAGTATATAGTATATATTTAACGATTTTGATGTATTTACATGCCAATGACATGCATTAAAAAAAAATTAAAAAAAAAATTTAAAAAAAAATGTTTGTTTTTTTTTTTTGGGTTGAAATTTTTTGATTTGGGTTGAAATTTGAAAAAAAAAGTCCAGGTCGGCCCAATTTCGGCAGGTCGGTCGGGTAACCGGAAACACAGATGTTTTTTTTTTTGGCCTTAGTACTATTCCAACAAAATTCAGAAGTTTTAAACATCTTTATACTTTTATAGGCATGCAGTATGTCCTGGGGTATGGCAGGAGGGGAAAACTTGGCGAGGGGAACGGGGCCGTCAAGGGGACCCCCTGCCGGTATAGCGGAAACCCTGAATTACAACTAGATACCTATCCATCCTTGGGTGTTTCATTACCGTTTTTCCGTCGAAGTTTGGTGGATGGCTTGAACTCTTCCGTTGTTATCTGTGAATTTTCAACTTACCTGAAGCTGATAAATGGACCTCAATGGGCTGGGATTTTACTCCATCTTTGAGTTACCTGTGTTTAAGTTGCGTTATACACCGATAATTATGGTATTAGTACTATTTACTTGTGTGTAACAGTAATTAATTGAATTTTTCTAAAACATGGAAATTTCCCAATTTTGGTGTGTAAAGACACCTTTTTCCCAATTCGAACGGACCCGGACCCATTCCCAAAATAGGCAGAAAAATCACTGTAATTGATAAATGAAATGAGAATAAAGTTCTCCTCGCCGCATGCTTTAAAGTCGCCGTCGCGAAGTTCATATTTTACCCATTTCCCCGCTTATTAGACCAACAGAGTCGTTCTGAGAACGAAATTAATCGTCCCAAGATTAGCCGCTATCGATTCGCATTCCAGGAAACCCCCTGGCATGCGCACAGCTATAAACTCAAACAACAGATTGGGTGTAATTTATTTTTGACCCGTGACGTCATAAATCACCTTGGGGCATTCTGTTGACATTGTGTTATCGAAATCGGTTTCTGCGTGGTTTTGTTTTAGTTCACAAACATGTTTCGTTTTCGTTGGAAATCGTGAATTCGGAATGGATTTATGTGTGTAATAAAATATTGCAACAGCTACGGAGTAAATTCGTACATATTTGGACGAAGTTCGTGTGTCACTGTGACTGTCAGAATAGGACTACAGTAGATCATGCCATGAATCTCTACTCCCGTGCCGCTGGAGTAGGTATTCGTGGCATGATCTACATGTAGGTCCACGGGAACTTCGAAATTTATTAACTTTCAACCTATTGTTGATATGAAATGCATGGGATACGTGACCGCTTTCGCAGATTTCTGCTTTCAAGTCCCACAAGAAGAGTACGAATTACGTTTATGGCTGAACTATCAGAAGGGCTTCTTGGGTGGCTATGCTGTCTACGTATCTGCATGTATCATCTTTGTGAAAATGATTTTAAGGTGATCAAACAGTGAAATACAGATCTATACAGTATACTATGGGTTCTTCCATTCGTTGAGTTGAAAAGTAAATACTGGAGTGTTATTACGCTAAATAATATAATATCTATGTTCAGGGTAAACACAACAGCCCCTCCCAAAATGGGCCGCATCCTCAGCATTGTATGGGGTTCAAGTTTTGTTTTCCAATTTTCCTCCGACTCATTCTTTTTTATTATAATATACAAAAATGTGACAACAATAACGACCATAAAAAAGCGTTTGCTTTAAAAATAGTGAACAAAAGTCATTATTTTGTCATTTTATGCAGATTAGTTCCATACATCACCTTCTCAGGAGAAGTCTATTTCTTGCCATTTCATGACTATAAAGCAAAATAATCAATAAAACCCCCAAGATGAATTTTTGTCATGTAGGTCCTGGACTTCTTCCCTTCCTAGCCTGGACATCTTACCCCCACCCAAACCCTGACTCAAACAACAAATTCTCGGAAGAAGTTAATTTCTCATTGTTTCGTGACTATGCAAAATAAGCAATAAAACCATGATTTTTCTCAAGTAGGCGCTGGTTGGGGGGGGGGAGGGCTACATCATGTTCTGGAATCTTCGTTTCATGACTTTATAAAGCAAAATAAGCAATGAAACCATGAGACAATTTTTTGTCATGTAGGTGCTGGGTTGTGGGTAGCTATCCAGACCTGGACATTTGAAAGAATGAAATTAAATAAAAACAAATTTAATTCTCAAAAGTCATTTTTCTCGCCATTTCAGGATCAAATAATCAATTGTGTGATTAAAAAAATATGTCGCTTGGAAAAAAATATATTTTAAAGGTACTCAATCCGATAAAACTCCTCTCAATTACTATTTCAATGGCTTCGAGGGTCAAAAATATTTGATTCGAGTCGAGGAAGTCACCCATCACAGCTCAGATTTGTTAGATATCGATTTTAGAAATCTATTATTTTTCATTATCGGGAATACTATCTGGCCCAGAACTCAGTCAAAATTGCGTTAAAATTACCACTTGATTTTAGAGTTATCCATCCTTGTCTGTTTGAATAGATTTGCAGTACACATCCAGAGCAGATTACGGCAGTTATTAGTACTCATCTCGAGAACATAACAAATTTCAAAAATCAATATCTAATAACTCTGAGCTTTGTTTGATGGGTACCCCCAAAGCCAAAGAAATAGTAATATAGGACCCTCGGATTGTTGTTGTTGGAATCTGTTGAGATGGGGACCCTCTTTACGGATTGAGTACCTTTAATAAAAAAAAAAGGGAATTATAAAAAAAAACATTTTTCTGGCAATTTCAGGATCAAACTATGAAAAGTGGGGGGAAATTTGTCACTTGAAAATAAAAAAAAATTAAATAAAACAAAGTTAAATATCAAACAATTTGGCCATTCCAGAGTCAAACGTTATCAAATGAATGATATTATTTTCAGTCATATATGGGAGATGAAGATTAGGGAGATACATTGTAACAATAATCTATTAAGATTTCATTCATTTATTCATGCATTTCTCCAGCTCGGGCAAACGAAAGCCCCTGTAATTTCCACCATCATTTGGGAAAGCATACTGAAATTACTAGAGCTGAAACGGTTAGACGGTTAACTGGTTAGCATCCGGTTAGTGACGTAACCGGTTAGAAAAAAATGAACCGGACGTAACCGCATCCCGTTGTCAGTTGAATGTGAACGTGAATAATCCTCAAAATATTAGGTTAAATGATGCAAAACTAATACTAAATCCCGTGTCACCGATAGTAGAGTGCAATGCAAGCATTAATTGGTACACGCAGTAGTATCAGATACTTAGTAGCAATTCTCGAACTGTCTGGAAGTGTCGGCGACCTTCAATCAATTCCGACCCTTTGAAGTTTTCTTCCGACAAAAGCACGTGTGCAGTCACTGTGTATCAAGTCTGAATGCACACAAGTAGTGATGAGCCGATTGTCAAATAGAGCCTTGCGCCGATTGCCGATTATTTGAGATCACAATCGGCCGATTCAGGTGCCGATTCCGATTATTTCAATAATTATAGCAGAATATGTTATATGTGTTATATAATACTTGGAATTAGAAGCAAGCAACAAACGAAGTAATATGCCAGTACACAGTATACATAAGTATATGTTTGGGTAAGTATATAGGTGGGCATGGGCGTACTTGTGATCGAATACAGGCAACTTACCCATGTATTTTAGGCTATTCCACAACAAATTGTTTGAGACTTAGCCACGTGCATGATGACATGTCCACGGTTCGTTTTTGATAACAATTCATCAAACAGCATTTTTCTTTGATCCCAATTCAAAGACATCACATCAAAGGAAATGAGCCGACTGAACTAGTTGCAAGTTACACCATGTTCATGTCAATTTCACAGACACGATTCAATTTCGGCGTGGTCATTATAATAATCATTGGTGGTGACATATACGTGACGTCACACGAGGCTGACTGGATGGAATGACATTGTCTTTGACTATTTAAAGTCACGTGACATGCACTTTCGGTTTCTATAGTATAGTTTATACCTGTTATGCTGTATGTACTATATAGATAGCTCTGCTGTACATGTCTACCTGTTGACGAACAATAAAGTTACCTATGGGCGTACATGAGTCCCATGATATGTACGTTGTGTACATCATAATGCTAACGAAATCAATCGACTGAAACGACTGTTCCGGTATGCCAATAATTAATGATTATGCGCAATCACGGCGTCATGCTTGCAGCATCACTCTAACACAAAGTCTCACGTGCTTCCCGGTGATCCCCACTAATATAACATAGACCCAGGTATGGCCGGGGTATTGAAGAGGACATGTCTGTATATCAAGTTTGTGTTTGGTATCACTTTCCCCATGTTTACTGGTCATTTATTCTACAAAACATCGTCATATTTAAAACAGTTTATTGAAGAAAAACAAGCACCTATTTATTATTTAGACAATCGGAAATCCCGATGTTCAAACCCGAGTACCGTTTGTCATCCGATGGGCCACAATCGGCCGATTCCGATTGTCGTTCCCGATTATCGGCGCATCACTACACACAAGGAAGTGACAACGTAAAAGTGGCGTTGTGTGGCAATGCGTGCTTTCGTAACTTAATAGTTAATACTGCACGAAGCAACATGGATTCAAATTGGAACCACACCACGACATACTATATATAAAACTGTTTTACAGTGGGGTTTATAAAAACTATGTAAGTCGACAAAGTTTGAAGATTGAGATCAGCTGCACAATGTCTTCACTCTTCCCGTTCTTCCTCCCTGTTGTGATTTAATATGATCAATTCAATTGAGTGACCAAACAGACATCGTAGTTGAAGCAACCCAAAACTTCTTCAATAATCTTCCCTTTTATCAAGGAAATTGATGCTCCATGCTACTCTGTAACTGGTAGTCCAAGTCTTCTTGTACTAAAACCAGCTAAGATATTGGGATGGCGATGCTGGCGTTTAGTCCAAGCCCGCTTGCATACCAATCCTACCACATGAGTTACGCCCACGATCTGTGGCGGGAATTTGTGGTGTATTTTACTCGATTTACCTAGCAAATCAATACATGATGCTATATACATCGGAAAGGCTTACATCTAATGGTCATAATGGTGTATAATAATCTAACTTTAATGTTAAATTACACATAGAATATTCCGGTTGATTGCCACAAACATCGATTTGTTTCTCTGTTTGTTTACGTTTTAACCGAAAGCCGAAGTGGTCCGAATAAGTTCGGCATAATCCGCTGTTTGTTCTGGGAATTCTACTTTCCGTTTCTATATATAGCGCAGGTTTTCCGAACAAAAATGGCGAAAACCGATCGCCCGAAAGTCCAGTTTTCTATGTGCTTTCAGAACAATTCCCGCACTAAAAACTTAATGACATAATGGAGGATCAGAACGGTAGTTTTGTTGACAATTATCGCAAGCAACTTGTCGAAATTGGAGCAAATTAGATCTCTTGTGTCTGACTTGCCATGCGTGTGGTGTGCATTTTTACATCTGTGTTGATAAAATAATCGGAGAACCGAATCACACAGTTTCGAAATATAGTTCTTCCGTTTTAGTGGGACTTTTCAAACTTAAGGTTCATTTATTTAGTGTATTACATTTATATCTCCAATGTTTAATTAATCTATTTATTATTTTATTTATTGACACACATAATTACGATTACAATGGAGAATTCATCGTAATTTGCGTTGTTGTCCAAAATCTACGGAATATTTTCAACGGAAAATGCCGAACACAGTTCGCGAGGTCAACCGAGTTCGCATACTTTTAAAAAATTGTAAACATTGAGGTAAATGTCTCTTTTCGCATTACCGTTTTAAATTCACAACTGATGTGGGTTTCAGATAAAATAGCATGTCTTCTGCGGAAAATATCCGTTTATTGTCGCAATTGTGATATTTTATTTCATATAATTGTGGTTTTATTTGAGCGGGTCACTAATGCTTAAGCCGTGTCATAAGCGAGCATATAGGGCGGGCTTGGACTAAACGCCAGCATCGCCATCCCAATATCTTAGCTGGTTTTAGTACAAGAAGACTTGGACTATGTAACTGGTTGTGCCTGTGGGACTAATTAACACTCAATTTGGCAGTAATTGCTATATGTTAAGTAATTGCATACTAAAACTGAAATCGAAACGTAAATTATATAACCTCCCAACACTAGTGTCCGCTATCATGATACCGACGAATAGCTCGAATACTGAATAGGACTGCGAGTCTGACCTAACTGACCTTCCTTTTTGTTCTCTAGTTAATACTTTCTTGTCTTTTGAGGATATACCAATGATGATAATGATATATTACAGATCTTTAATATATAGTTTTGTTACTCGTTTTACCAATACCCATACTATTTTACTCGTTTTACAAATGCCCAAACATATGCTGATCACGGCAAATAAGCGATCTCTCCTGCCATTCACAAATTTCACTTGCTCATTCCCCATCACGAGAGCCAGCCAAAGAACAGTGAATGCGTGTTTTTGAATATCGTTAAATGTCGTGAATAAGGTCTTTATTTCAGCTACTACTTCTCACCTATAGGTTTGTCCCTGGAGCATGGCATAATGTCGACATAATTAGTGTGAGAGAAGTCCGCTAGAAATTTAGCGGTTAACCGGTTGAAATCCGGTTAACCCCGATGGTTAACCGGTAATAGAAGAATTGGTCAACCGTTTCAGCTCTAGAAATTACTGATGCCATTCACAACACAATATGGAAGAGGTCTGCAGTTATGCAAACCATGGTAGCCATAGCACCACCGAATAAACTCTATGCTATATGCCTGTATTTGTTGTGCAGAGGGCCATTAAACGGATGACTATACTGTTGCTGGTATCCTAACCATGCAACTTCAAGTAGCCATGGGTTCAGGCTCACACTCCTGAAGGGGACAGTCTCCGTGATACACTTGAAGTGTCCTTCTTCCTATGAAAACGCTTTTGTCACTTCCTTTAGCTTGGTCTCAACTTTTTCAATCTCATGGCAACATCTGCACTCACAGGTACATTGTAGTCTCCATCACAGTACATAGGCCGCATGAACACCTGAAATGACAAGGGAAATACATTTATTATGGAACAACTCAGAGTTAACATTCAATTCCTCAATTTTGTTGATGCAAACTTTGACAAATGTGTAACAAACTCGACATACAGTAATGCCCTAAATAATCGACCCCTTAACCACATCAGAATTATAGGTATAGTTTCAGGATTCCGTTGGAAATATGGCTTGTGGAAATTCATCGGAAAGCTCTCATGAATGGCAACAAGTCATATTTCGGACTAAATCCTGAAAAGCTACCCTCAGTTCTGCTGTGGTTAAGGGGTTGACTGTTTAGGTCATTGCTGTATGTTCTGATGAATGACAGTGGGCATGCGTCTGTCCGTCCACTTGTTCTCATGGATACATGCATCTTGGATAAGTTCCGCACAAATTTGTTATCAGAAGTTATACCTGCTGAATTGTTTACCAGGTATCTATTTCATTATCCAGTTTTGTTAATATCCTGTTTTAACGATTCACAGCTTATACTATAGTAGTTTGTTTACCTGGTGTACATGATATCTCCCCCAGTGCATCCCCCCTTTTTACTATTTTCAGTCTGTCAAATGCTCACACCCACCGAGAATTCAACATACAACAAAATATAAATGTACACGTATTAATTTATTGCTTATTTATTTTTATGTTATAGTCATTAAATGGCGATAAATTAACATGTTACAAGTTGTTTGAGTCAGGGTTTGGGTGGAGAGGGGGGAATTAGATACCCAGGTCTGAATATCCCCCACACCCAGCATCTACATAAGAGTATATGACAAAAATAAACTAATTATTTTATTGCCTATATTGCCCTATAATGCTATATATCCATTAAAATTTTGATTGAGTCAGGATTTGGGCTGGGGAGAAATTACACAGGCCTGAATATCCCTCCCCCCCCAAAAAAAGAAACCAGCAGCTGCATATGAGACAAAAATATCTGATTATTTATCACTTACATGTACCGGTATATCGCTTTATATAGTCATGAAATGGCGAGAAATTAAAATTAATCGAGAAAAATTTCATTGAGTCAGGGTTTGGGGTGGGAGGGGGGAATACCGAGGCTCGAGTATCTTTGGCCTTTTCATGAGTGTATGAAGCAAAATAAGCAACTTATAAAATAATAAATTCATTTTTGTCATAAGTAGCTGCTCGGTTGGGGAGTGGGGGCGATAATAAAACCCGGGTATCTTTCTCCTGCCCCATATATTCAGAAATAGCATACATTAGCATGTATAGACCAAGTCTTCTCAGTCCACAACAGCTTGGGAAATTGGTTGGGTTGATGCTGTTTTGGACCGAGAATCCGAGATACCTCCTGTTGTTCTTCTATACCAGTACCGTAACAGATTTTCATTCAAAAGACATACTACATGTACAATTGTACATGTATAGTACCCCGACAGTCATGTGAACCCATGAATATGATTAATCATCTCACTTGGACCACAATGAATCTGTCTTCAAAATGATATACAATGTACCATATACTGTTATAGAAAATATCTCCACCAAGATATTATCTCGACTCTCTCGAGATTTCGAGAAAAAAATCTTGAGATATTAACATATTTTCTCGAGATCATACGGCAAGATCTCAAGAAAATATGCAGAGATCTCAAGATAATATAGCGAGATACTAGTAATATGTTCAGAGCTTGAGATGCGCATGTCAGGTTCTCAAGATGTGTCGAGATAACAATTAACATGTTGAATATTCAACTTTCAAGACACTTTTTTTTCTTGGACAATGTCAAAAATCAAGAGTTAGCTAATTTTTGGCAAATTATTATTTATTATTTTAGCCAGTGCAAAGTTACTGCAAACACTGTCTCTGATTGTGATAGTACTGATACTAATAGCTGAATCCAATGTCAATCCGTGAGCAGCCATGGACTGGCAGTGGTCGAGTCCAGAATTTCAATACATACAAAAATTGACATTTTTAGTTAAAAAAAAATACTACTGGTACTAGTATATTTTTAGACTAACATTTCGGCAGACACACAACTTTTCCTTGAATTATATTTCATATTTCGATGTATTGAGAATGCGTAATGATTATTACACATGTCCGCTCATATAAACGGGGTTTTAGCAAGTATTTACATCAATTTTATTTTCACATGTTTTGCCAGTGACCGCGATATTTTTAATAAGAGACGCTCAGTGACTCACCATTTTCGTACGCGATTTTCATCTCTTCGCCATCCAAGGTCTGGATCGTTTGGTGGTCTCACACCATGGTAATTTTGTGGTAATTCCGGCTCGTGCATGTACGCTCCCGTTGTCAAATTTAAAGTGTCTTCTGCTGACGAATCAGACGAGGAACAATCAGATCGCAAAAAAAATTTCTGTCAGTGTCAGCCATTCTGTGGGAAATACCCAAGGTCCTTTAATACGTCACACGCTTTCTCGCAAATAACTGTTTCCGTCAAAATAGATAATGAAGTGAGGCATCAGGCTATCATCCAGACACAGTCGTAAACACTCGTATCTTTCAGACAGCGGGGGATTGTTTTCTTAAATAAGTGTGCATAACTTGATACAAATATGAATAAATGAACATATATTGAGAATTTTCGCGACGGCGACTTTAAAAGTGGTCACATTCCAATTACCATTAAGTTGTATATCCATGATGTCATGCTCACGATCGTCAGGAATTTCTCACCAAGAAGCTAAAGGGGATGCTAGTATGACCTCCCCATATACCTTTGAAAGTGGACAAATCTTTTTCCACACTAGATCGTCAGGATTATCTCATTAATAGAGGGACACACCACCTGCTTGTGTGGGGCTCCATTAAGGCACCATATATTTTAGTTTTAATAATCACAAATAAAACGACACAATACTGCTGTAATTCATCAATTGTATTAGAGGATTATAAAAGTTTTTGATTATTGTAAAAAAAATCAGTAGGCTTAAAATTAATATATTTTTTTTATGGAAAACTTTTACAAACAATTGCTGGAAAACAATAACAAATCTATATAGGAGGTTTAAGATAAGGTCGGTAGTGAAATCCCAACTGGTCACAGATATTTTTATCTTTGGCCCCTTCCTGAAGTACTCAAATTAATTTGCTAGTAAACCAATCTTCAGTTCTGATTGTTCCCTATTTTCTGACCTAATGTTCTGGTATCTTTCAGTTCTCAAAGCTGTGGAAAATGCTGGTATTCGATTCACGAAACACTCGAATGAATACTCGGAACTACTAGAAAAGGAGATCAGGAACACTGCATTCAAGCTTATTCTACGAGTGAGTTCAATTACAATATTTAACTAGAAATTTTAAACTTCCAATTGGAAGTTTGATACTTCCATATAATTATCATATATATTCCTATCCAAATCCCCTCTCAATCATTACCTTTCCCATAACCCAAACCTTAATCATAACCATACCTATCGACAACCCGTATCATGTCCCAATACTAAATGTTTCTATAAGCATAACCATGCTCTAGCCGTAACCATAACCACAATAATTATAACTATATCTATAACTTCAAAAAGTCATGGAATATGAAAGTGTCAATGACACTGTAGCTCAACTTAGGTAGGGGAATAATTTAATGGTTGACAGTAAATGGAGGAATAGGAAAGGTGCGAATTGAAATGTCTAAGTAAGACTAGATGTACATGTCAATATCAACATCCATGACAGGTTTCATAATGATCGGATCAGGGATGTGGTGATTATGGTGTGCCAAAGGATTTATTGATGCAATGAGTAAATTCTAAATTGGCCACCGGCAGCCATGTTTCTTTCCGAATTACCCCAAAATGACCTGTTCCCATCTACAGCCTTTACACATCTCACAATGATCTGATCAAAGGTAGGACCTGTAGCCTGTGCCAGTGGATTTAGTCATGAAAAGAGTAAAATCCAAGATAGCTGCTGGCGGCCATGTTTTTTGGCTGCACGACCCCAAAATGACTCGTTTCCCATCTACATGTCATTGTTAACATCCATGACAAATTTCATGAAGTTCCGACCAAAGCTACGACCTGTAGCCCGCACTAAAGGATTTAGTCATGCAAAAAGTAAAATCCAATATAGCTGCTGGCGGACATGTTTTTTAGCCAAACGACCCCAAAATCACTCGTTCCCATATACATGTTAATATTAACATCCATGATAAATATCATGATGATCAGACGAACAGTACGACCTGTAGCCCGTGCCAATGGATTGAATTTTAAAATCCAAGATGGCTGCTAGCAGCCATGTTTTTGGCCAGATGACCCCAAAATGACTCGTTCCCATCTACATGTCAATATCAACATTCTTGACAAATTTTATAAAGATCAGACCAAAGGTACGACCTGTAGCCCGCGCCAAAGGATTTAGTCATGCAAAGAGTAAAATCCAAGATGGCTGCTGACGGCCATGGTTTTTGGCCGAACAACCCCAAAATGACTCGTTCCCATCTACATGTCAATATTAACATCCATGACAAATTTCATGATGATCAGACGAACAGTACGACCTGTAGCCCGCGCCAGTGGATTGAATTTTGAAATCCAAGATGGCCACCAGCGGCCATGTTTTTTGGCCAAATGACCCCAAAATTACTCGTTCCCATCTACATGTCAATGTCAACATTCATGACAAATTTCATAAATTTCAAACCAAAGATACAACCTATAGCCCGCGCCAAAGGAAATTGTTGACGGATACACGCACACACAGACGACGGACGCCAAACCATGGCAATAGCTCAAACTTACAAAGTAAGTTGAGCTAATAAGTAGTGGCTCACCTTTTCGACCGTAATTTTGTTTATCTCGATTAATCCGTTCCACAACTATTGAAGTATTTATTTAGTTACAACCATGTACACTTCAGACCTTATATTATGATACATGAACATCATAAACACATCAGTTCGCAAAAATAAAAGATGAAGAATGAGGCTACTTTTGAAATTATATTTCTCGTAAAAAGTGACCCCTAGTAGACCCCTTTGGTATCATCTAGATGGTCTCCTGTAATTTTTATAGAAGACAGACACAGGCAGACAGACAGAAATTCGCAAATATAGAGTAATACCCTATGTAATCGACCCCTTAAACACAGCAGAATTATGGGTAACTTTTCGGGATTCAGGAGAGCTTTCGAATGAATGTCAGCAGGCTATATTTCCCACTAAATCCTGATATGTTACCCATAATTCTGCTATGTTTAAGGAGTCGATTACTTAAATTAATTAAATCACATGACGTCAGATGTACCTATCCCATGACACTCCACGTGACAATTCACCGGGTGTTCCTATTTTTGTTTGTCATGAACCAACCGGTTGGTCACCAATAGCAGGTCAGACCGACAAACAAATTAACACACACACACAGTTCGGTTTTATTAGTATACATACAGACATGTGTACAATATATATATTTAATTGGCAACGGGAATAAATAACATGCACGGGTTCCACATACACGCATGTGCCTATATCTTGTGCCTATATTCCAAATTAAAGACTTGAGATGTTAAAAATTATAACTGCAATGTGATGGTATATTCTCGTGAAAGATACGGATAGTTATAGTTTGTCCACAATGAAGTGCGAAGTTTTAAATCAATGCCGATCTGTAATTTGCCAAGACTGTTAAGTCTTGGTTTATCAGTTTGTTGGGTCAGTGATTTCAACGGCCAGTAATATAAGTGACAGTTATATCTACGTACAGCGGATATATTTATTTATGAAATAATTATGCGCGAATGGCAATCACTCACACAACTGATAACACATGTCTTGATTACGTCTTATTATAAAATTAGTAACATGCTAAAAACGACCCAAATCACAAGAATGGGACAAAGGCGAATATGTTTTACTTGAAGTTCTATCATGCTCGGGAATGTTCTAGAAAGATCACTGAAATGTCACTATATATGTGTATCAGGAATCAAGCATTAAATATAATTCAGAAACATATCAATATAGCATAACAGGTAATGTTATCAAGACACGTTATGTCATTACAAACGTTTATACCGATTGTACTGACAGTCCAAGATCTGGAACTTTTCCCCAGCTTGTGCGAATTTTGTATACATTTTGGGTTCAAAGTGACTTAGTCGGACAGGTGCGTAACACACTGTTCCATCAGAAGTAGGCCAGCCATGCAGCCAATTCTATTTTAAAGAGCACGGATTTGGGATAACTGCATTGTGTGAGAACGTAACATGATTCGCGTACATCTATATGCATTTCAGTAGGTTGCGTTCCCGAGTAATGGTGCCTTTTTCTGTGCATATAAATAGCACCAAAGTGAACATACGCTTTCTCACCAGCAAAATGATAAATAGCTGATGTGTTGGAACTGTAGTTTACCATAAACAAACATGGCATGTCGAGCTTGTAAAAGAGACGGATATTCTTGTGAATATACGGATATGAACGCGCGTATTTTACCATTCAATATGTTATTGCAAGTCTTCACAAGTTAACGATCATTATTCACGCACAAACATAATTAAATATGTCGTTCAATGTAATTATGCTACATAGAACGATCACCCGTTTCGCAACAGTGAAATAGCGATTGATGACATTAAACTCTATTTGCTCGCTTGCATATATCGTTATGTTCCCAACAGTTGAAGGTGTTTTATTTTAACTAATAGATTGTCATGATATGGTAGCATTCTGGGAATGATATATACATGGCAGCTTATACCTACACATTCCATAAACAATACCCTTAATTTTGGTGTGATTCATATTCTTGAATGCACGCAGGTGGTGAATTAGTCGGCGCTTTAAGACATTTTGGGTATATTTTCCGATTAGCGAACGACGTCGTGGTCGGACTCTTCCTAAGGTATAACACTTTACATTACGTCTCGTCCAATTAATGCGAAATATGCAATCAGCGATCTTAACACATGGGCAATAAAGTCATACATTTTCACTTGTGGCACATACAGATGACAAAGAGACAGTTTTTAAATGGTCAGATCTAAATTCAACAAACGTATGCTATATACCAGATGGGAATTTAATACCAAACCTTAGATAGTTACGTTCGGAAATTATGATACCAAAATTAGCGACTTAGGGGCGGCAAGGTTGGGGTGTCGGGTGGTATACGCTGACTCCCATTCATTTAATTTGAATATATCATATATTAAAATGGTTTACGGGCGCGTGAACGGTTAGAAAATAGTTTCAATTCAATTGAGAACTGCAAGCGAAAGTCCGCGCATAAGACGGATTGTGCTTTATGAAAACGTGGTCCATGCGGGGAAGTGTTATAACATTATACGACGGACACCAGTTTTGTTAATTCTCAAGTGTCAAAGTCGAGAAATTTTTTTGTAAAAAAATTGGCGTTTTCAAAAAAGTGAAAACAAAACGAACTACTATTTTCAAACTAACGAATTTTGCCCGTTTCTGGACTCAATATATGTCATTTTCCAGCCACATCTTGATACAACCGCAGAATGACGACCGATTGACAAGACAGACAGCCGACAATGTTTTGAGTGATTACCCGTTAGCCAACATAACAATTAACGCATTGCGCCAGACAGGAATGGATGTTGAAATATATCGCCAGTGGTCATTGATACAATTTTTGAAATTGGCAGCTCCCGGTTTGGTCTTCTGTCTATGTTTAAGACGCTCACATAGAGCAAATCCAGCTGTTGCGCTTCGTCTAAGAGAAGATCTGCGTACAAGCACTTTCTACACATGGACTTTATTAGTACATTTTTCGATGTGTTATAACTTGGTCATTTCTCAACCGATTTACAAAATTCTTTCACGAGTAGCATCAGTACGTCGTATAGATACGCGACAGTAAAAATGGTTGGAATCGGTGACAAGAAAAAATTGGACAAATTTTGCACCCCTCCCCAGGTCAACAAATTGTTTTCGGACCTTGGTGAAAATTTCCCCGATTCGTGCCCTTTCGTTTGTTAACACGATTACGAGAACCGAATTCAGCTGCTTGACTTCTTATAGGAGAAGATCTGCGCACAAACTTTTTCCAAATTTTTTGTTTAAGGGCCATAACTCTGGTAAGCAAGTTAGGACACAAACTTAAATGCTTCGATACCACGCAACTTGGCATGGTGCATATACCTACCAAATTTCAATGCTTTATCTTTTAAACTTTCTGAGATATAAGGGTTTCAAAATATATTAAGAATAATAAATAATAATAGTGAAAAATAAAAAATTGAATAACAATATACTTCCATATTAAAATATGGAAGTATAATAAGGGAATCGCGCGGAATTGATTGGAATGTCGATATTATGGTTTATTGACATTTCTGTGTTCAGTTGGAACGTTCTGGTGTGACCCCCACCCATGCCTCGAAATTTGATGACGCGTGTAGAAAAGTCGCCATATATCGGCCAATTTTCGAGATATCGTGCTAATTTTTTCTTCATTGTGTTCGTATTTGATGCCCCTTTAATATTTAGCCGGGTTTTGGTAAGGTATTGTGGCGATATTTTACTATGTAGGCCAATATGTATGTTTTCAGTTCATATTTTTTCTAATATCTCCGGACTCCTTCGACATAATGCATCAAGTAGGTAATCGTTTAAAAGAACTAAAAATTCCCCATAGAATGATACCAAACACGTCACGATTGGTTGAAGGAATATAAATTCATAGTGCATTCCCTGTAAACTTGAAAAAAGGAAGGAGCCACAATTTCTACATTTGTCAACCGATTCACAAAATTCACTCACGAGGACACTTAGTACATCTTATAGATACTTCACAACCATTTTGGTTCAAATCTGCGACAAAAAAAATTTGACAAATTTTGCCCCTCCCCTAGCCCAGAAAAAAATTGAGCGGACCTTTGTCAAAATTTCCCGGTTTGGTCTTCTGTCTATGTTTAAGACGCTCACATAGAGCAAATCCAGCTGTTGCGCTTCGTCTAAGAGAAGATCTGCGTACAAGCACTTTCTACACATGGACTTTATTAGTACATTTTTCGATGTGTTATAACTTGGTCATTTCTCAACCGATTTACAAAATTCTTTCACGAGTAGCATCAGTACGTCGTATAGATACGCGACAGTAAAAATGTTGGAATCGGTGACAAGAAAAAATTGGACAAATTTTGCACCCCTCTCCAGGTCAACAAATTGTTTTCGGACCTTGGTGAAAATTTCCCCGATTCGTGCCCTTTCGTTTGTTAACACGATTACGAGAACCGAATTCAGCTGCTTGACTTCTTATAGGAGAAGATCTGCGCACAAACTTTTTCCAAATTTTTTGTTTAAGGGCCATAACTCTGGTAAGCAAGTTAGGACACAAACCTAAATGCTTCGATACCACGCAACTTGGCATGGTGCATATACCTACCAAATTTCAATGCTTTATCTTTTAAACTTTCTGAGATATAAGGGTTTCAAAATATATTAAGAATAATAAATAATAATAGTGAAAAATAAAAAATTGAATAACAATATACTTCCATATTAAAATATGGAAGTATAATAAGGGAATTGCGCGGAATTGATTGGAATGTCGATATTATGGTTTATTGACATTTCTGTGTTCAGTTGGAACGTTATGGTGTGACCCCCACCCATGCCTCGAAATTTGATGACGCGTGTAGAAAAGTCGCCATATATCGGCCAATTTTCGAGATATCGTGCTAATTTTTTCTTCATTGTGTTCGTATTTGATGCCCCTTTAATATTTAGCCGGGTTTTGGTAAGGTATTGTGGCGATATTTTACTATGTAGGCCAATATGTATGTTTTCAGTTCATATTTTTTCTAATATCTCCGGACTCCTTCGACATAATGCATCAAGTAGGTAATCGTTTAAAAGAACTAAAAATTCCCCATCGAATGATACCAAACACGTCACGATTGGTTGAAGGAATATAAATTCATAGTGCATTCCCTGTAAACTTGAAAAAAGGAAGGAGCCACAATTTCTACATTTGTCAACCGATTCACAAAATTCACTCACGAGGACACTTAGTACATCTTATAGATACTTCACAACCATTTTGGTTCAAATCGGCGACAAAAAAAATTTGACAAATTTTGCCCCTCCCCTAGCCCAGAAAAAAATTGAGCGGACCTTTGTCAAAATTTCCCGGTTTGGTCTTCTGTCTATGTTTAAGACGCTCACATAGAGCAAATCCAGCTGTTGCGCTTCGTCTAAGAGAAGATCTGCGTACAAGCACTTTCTACACATGGACTTTATTAGTACATTTTTCGATGTGTTATAACTTGGTCATTTCTCAACCGATTTACAAAATTCTTTCACGAGTAGCATCAGTACGTCGTATAGATACGCGACAGTAAAAATGGTTGGAATCGGTGACAAGAAAAAATTGGACAAATTTTGCACCCCTCCCCAGGTCAACAAATTGTTTTCGGACCTTGGTGAAAATTTCCCCGATTCGTGCCCTTTCGTTTGTTAACACGATTACGAGAACCGAATTCAGCTGCTTGACTTCTTATAGGAGAAGATCTGCGCACAAACTTTTTCCAAATTTTTTGTTTAAGGGCCATAACTCTGGTAAGCAAGTTAGGACACAAACTTAAATGCTTCGATACCACGCAACTTGGCATGGTGCATATACCTACCAAATTTCAATGCTTTATCTTTTAAACTTTCTGAGATATAAGGGTTTCAAAATATATTAAGAATAATAAATAATAATAGTGAAAAATAAAAAATTGAATAACAATATACTTCCATATTAAAATATGGAAGTATAATAAGGGAATCGCGCGGAATTGATTGGAATGTCGATATTATGGTTTATTGACATTTCTGTGTTCAGTTGGAACGTTCTGGTGTGACCCCCACCCATGCCTCGAAATTTGATGACGCGTGTAGAAAAGTCGCCATATATCGGCCAATTTTCGAGATATCGTGCTAATTTTTTCTTCATTGTGTTCGTATTTGATGCCCCTTTAATATTTAGCCGGGTTTTGGTAAGGTATTGTGGCGATATTTTACTATGTAGGCCAATATGTATGTTTTCAGTTCATATTTTTTCTAATATCTCCGGACTCCTTCGACATAATGCATCAAGTAGGTAATCGTTTAAAAGAACTAAAAATTCCCCATAGAATGATACCAAACACGTCACGATTGGTTGAAGGAATATAAATTCATAGTGCATTCCCTGTAAACTTGAAAAAAGGAAGGAGCCACAATTTCTACATTTGTCAACCGATTCACAAAATTCACTCACGAGGACACTTAGTACATCTTATAGATACTTCACAACCATTTTGGTTCAAATCTGCGACAAAAAAAATTTGACAAATTTTGCCCCTCCCCTAGCCCAGAAAAAAATTGAGCGGACCTTTGTCAAAATTTCCCGGTTTGGTCTTCTGTCTATGTTTAAGACGCTCACATAGAGCAAATCCAGCTGTTGCGCTTCGTCTAAGAGAAGATCTGCGTACAAGCACTTTCTACACATGGACTTTATTAGTACATTTTTCGATGTGTTATAACTTGGTCATTTCTCAACCGATTTACAAAATTCTTTCACGAGTAGCATCAGTACGTCGTATAGATACGCGACAGTAAAAATGTTGGAATCGGTGACAAGAAAAAATTGGACAAATTTTGCACCCCTCTCCAGGTCAACAAATTGTTTTCGGACCTTGGTGAAAATTTCCCCGATTCGTGCCCTTTCGTTTGTTAACACGATTACGAGAACCGAATTCAGCTGCTTGACTTCTTATAGGAGAAGATCTGCGCACAAACTTTTTCCAAATTTTTTGTTTAAGGGCCATAACTCTGGTAAGCAAGTTAGGACACAAACCTAAATGCTTCGATACCACGCAACTTGGCATGGTGCATATACCTACCAAATTTCAATGCTTTATCTTTTAAACTTTCTGAGATATAAGGGTTTCAAAATATATTAAGAATAATAAATAATAATAGTGAAAAATAAAAAATTGAATAACAATATACTTCCATATTAAAATATGGAAGTATAATAAGGGAATTGCGCGGAATTGATTGGAATGTCGATATTATGGTTTATTGACATTTCTGTGTTCAGTTGGAACGTTATGGTGTGACCCCCACCCATGCCTCGAAATTTGATGACGCGTGTAGAAAAGTCGCCATATATCGGCCAATTTTCGAGATATCGTGCTAATTTTTTCTTCATTGTGTTCGTATTTGATGCCCCTTTAATATTTAGCCGGGTTTTGGTAAGGTATTGTGGCGATATTTTACTATGTAGGCCAATATGTATGTTTTCAGTTCATATTTTTTCTAATATCTCCGGACTCCTTCGACATAATGCATCAAGTAGGTAATCGTTTAAAAGAACTAAAAATTCCCCATCGAATGATACCAAACACGTCACGATTGGTTGAAGGAATATAAATTCATAGTGCATTCCCTGTAAACTTGAAAAAAGGAAGGAGCCACAATTTCTACATTTGTCAACCGATTCACAAAATTCACTCACGAGGACACTTAGTACATCTTATAGATACTTCACAACCATTTTGGTTCAAATCGGCGACAAAAAAAATTTGACAAATTTTGCCCCTCCCCTAGCCCAGAAAAAAATTGAGCGGACCTTTGTCAAAATTTCCCGGTTTGGTCTTCTGTCTATGTTTAAGACGCTCACATAGAGCAAATCCAGCTGTTGCGCTTCGTCTAAGAGAAGATCTGCGTACAAGCACTTTCTACACATGGACTTTATTAGTACATTTTTCGATGTGTTATAACTTGGTCATTTCTCAACCGATTTACAAAATACTTTCACGAGTAGCATCAGTACGTCGTATAGATACGCGACAGTAAAAATGGTTGGAATCGGTGACAAGAAAAAATTGGACAAATTTTGCACCCCTCCCCAGGTCAACAAATTGTTTTCGGACCTTGGTGAAAATTTCCCCGATTCGTGCCCTTTCGTTTGTTAACACGATTACGAGAACCGAATTCAGCTGCTTGACTTCTTATAGGAGAAGATCTGCGCACAAACTTTTTCCAAATTTTTTGTTTAAGGGCCATAACTCTGGTAAGCAAGTTAGGACACAAACTTAAATGCTTCGATACCACGCAACTTGGCATGGTGCATATACCTACCAAATTTCAATGCTTTATCTTTTAAACTTTCTGAGATATAAGGGTTTCAAAATATATTAAGAATAATAAATAATAATAGTGAAAAATAAAAAATTGAATAACAATATACTTCCATATTAAAATATGGAAGTATAATAAGGGAATCGCGCGGAATTGATTGGAATGTCGATATTATGGTTTATTGACATTTCTGTGTTCAGTTGGAACGTTCTGGTGTGACCCCCACCCATGCCTCGAAATTTGATGACGCGTGTAGAAAAGTCGCCATATATCGGCCAATTTTCGAGATATCGTGCTAATTTTTTCTTCATTGTGTTCGTATTTGATGCCCCTTTAATATTTAGCCGGGTTTTGGTAAGGCCAAAAAAAAAAACATCTGTGTTTCCGGTTACCCGACCGACCTGCCGAAATTGGGCCGACCTGGACTTTTTTCAACCAAAAATTAAAATGTTTTTTTTTTTTTTTTTTTTTTTTTTTTTATAAATTTTGTTTAATGCATGTAATTGGCATGTAAACACATCTATATCGCTAAATATATACTATGTTTACATTAAGCAGCAATAATTTTAGATGGAATTTTCAAAAACAATTTACTTAAAATACATGTCCATTTGTGGTTGTGCAGATGAATCCACATTCATGATTCAACACCAATAAATCTGCAGTCTTTAAAATATGCCTGTGGTAATATTATGTCTTATGGGAAGAAGTCTTATTTGTTAGAGAGCAATATACATGTAGAAGACTTTCTATATCAGAATTTAGAGTTCCTCGTCCCAGTCAATCAAGGATTCATTGTGTTCATGCATAGTTACTAGTATGTATATACAGACAGTATAAAGCTGACTGCATGTCTACCATATCAAACACCCTTCTGGGATGGGCACTAAAAAAGCACATGAAATTATCTACTGGTTTGTTTGGGTGTATAAACTTTACAAGCATGCATATGCCAGTGTGCATAAGGAAGTTCAAAGTAGGGGGCAATTTTAATGCTGAGGTGTGGTATCTCAGTCAAGGTACCATTTTCAGTGTGGTGTGGGACTTTATATTTCAATGCAATTGAGGGGTGTCTGAGGAATATTTACACCCTGTGCAATGTGTCTGTTGATATGTCAATATTGTGCTCTGAGGAAGATGTGCCACCACAAGCTAAACTAAGAGAATAATTACAATAGAGCTGCATACATGTTGTTGAGTGCCTGGGAGGCATTTGTTTGTCCACATATTGTGCTACATTAACAGTTACTTGCAATACACATGGACAGCCTTAACACAAGTATAAAGAGTAAGCATTAATGTACTTCTTAACTGTTCAGGGAAAAAATAAAATAATATTACCAAAAAAAAAAAAATCCCTACCTACCTACCTGGAATTTTTTGGCTCCGTAATAGGAAACAAATAATATATTTTTTTTGGCCTAAGGTATTGTGGCGATATTTTACTATGTAGGCCAATATGTATGTTTTCAGTTCATATTTTTTCTAATATCTCCGGACTCCTTCGACATAATGCATCAAGTAGGTAATCGTTTAAAAGAACTAAAAATTCCCCATCGAATGATACCAAACACGTCACGATTGGTTGAAGGAATATAAATTCATAGTGCATTCCCTGTAAACTTGAAAAAAGGAAGGAGCCACAATTTCTACATTTGTCAACCGATTCACAAAATTCACTCACGAGGACACTTAGTACATCTTATAGATACTTCACAACCATTTTGGTTCAAATCTGCGACAAAAAAAAATTGACAAATTTTGCCCCTCCCCTAGCCCAGAAAAAAATTGAGCGGACCTTTGTCAAAATTTCCCGGTTTGGTCTTCTGTCTATGTTTAAGACGCTCACATAGAGCAAATCCAGCTGTTGCGCTTCGTCTAAGAGAAGATCTGCGTACAAGCACTTTCTACACATGGACTTTATTAGTACATTTTTCGATGTGTTATAACTTGGTCATTTCTCAACCGATTTACAAAATTCTTTCACGAGTAGCATCAGTACGTCGTATAGATACGCGACAGTAAAAATGGTTGGAATCGGTGACAAGAAAAAATTGGACAAATTTTGCACCCCTCTCCAGGTCAACAAATTGTTTTCGGACCTTGGTGAAAATTTCCCCGATTCGTGCCCTTTCGTTTGTTAACACGATTACGAGAACCGAATTCAGCTGCTTGACTTCTTATAGGAGAAGATCTGCGCACAAACTTTTTCCAAATTTTTTGTTTAAGGGCCATAACTCTGGTAAGCAAGTTAGGACACAAACCTAAATGCTTCGATACCACGCAACTTGGCATGGTGCATATACCTACCAAATTTCAATGCTTTATCTTTTAAACTTTCTGAGATATAAGGGTTTCAAAATATATTAAGAATAATAAATAATAATAGTGAAAAATAAAAAATTGAATAACAATATACTTCCATATTAAAATATGGAAGTATAATAAGGGAATCGCGCGGAATTGATTGGAATGTCGATATTATGGTTTATTGACATTTCTGTGTTCAGTTGGAACGTTATGGTGTGACCCCCACCCATGCCTCGAAATTTGATGACGCGTGTAGAAAAGTCGCCATATATCGGCCAATTTTCGAGATATCGTGCTAATTTTTTCTTCATTGTATTCGTATTTGATGCCCCTTTAATATTTAGCCGGGTTTTGGTAAGGTATTGTGGCGATATTTTACTATGTAGGCCAATATGTATGTTTTCAGTTCATATTTTTTCTAATATCTCCGGACTCCTTCGACATAATGCATCAAGTAGGTAATCGTTTAAAAGAACTAAAAATTCCCCATCGAATGATACCAAACACGTCACGATTGGTTGAAGGAATATAAATTCATAGTGCATTCCCTGTAAACTTGAAAAAAGGAAGGAGCCACAATTTCTACATTTGTCAACCGATTCACAAAATTCACTCACGAGGACACTTAGTACATCTTATAGATACTTCACAACCATTTTGGTTCAAATCGGCGACAAAAAAAATTTGACAAATTTTGCCCCTCCCCTAGCCCAGAAAAAAATTGAGCGGACCTTTGTCAAAATTTCCCGGTTTGGTCTTCTGTCTATGTTTAAGACGCTCACATAGAGCAAATCCAGCTGTTGCGCTTCGTCTAAGAGAAGATCTGCGTACAAGCACTTTCTACACATGGACTTTATTAGTACATTTTTCGATGTGTTATATTTACTTGGTCATTTCTCAACCGATTTACAAAATTCTTTCACGAGTAGCATCAGTACGTCGTATAGATACGCGACAGTAAAAATGGTTGGAATCGGTGACAAGAAAAAATTGGACAAATTTTGCACCCCTCCCCAGGTCACAAATTGTTTTCGGACCTTGGTGAAAATTTCCCCGATTCGTGCCCTTTCGTTTGTTAACACGATTACGAGAACCGAATTCAGCTGCTTGACTTCTTATAGGAGAAGATCTGCGCACAAACTTTTTCCAAATTTTTTGTTTAAGGGCCATAACTATGGTAAGCAAGTTAGGACACAAACCTAAATGCTTCGATACCACGCAACTTGGCATGGTGCATATACCTACCAAATTTCAATGCTTTATCTTTTAAACTTTCTGAGATATAAGGGTTTCAAAATATATTAAGAATAATAAATAATAATAGTGAAAAATAAAAAATTGAATAACAATATACTTCCATATTAAAATATGGAAGTATAATAAGGGAATCGCGCGGAATTGATTGGAATGTCGATATTATGGTTTATTATATGCTTCCCCATTAAATAGTGGGAAATTGCCGTGGCGTAGAGCGTTATATCCATCGCCTGGACCGACTCGATGGATAACACTGACCGACTCGATGGATAACACAATAGTATTACTTTTTCGGAGATCACTTCCGGTTTATAGCGGCGAATCACATTAAGTTTCAAAGCGTATTAATAACAGCCGGACTATTGTTTTAATTATTGATTTTCACGGTTCATAAACTGTTATTTAATTGTTATAATGTTAACTCATTTGTTTTAATATATTCTTATCACTAAATTATGTATACATTAATTTTCTCGCATCATTTCAGAATAAAACAATGGGGACTATTTCGATATTTGTCATTCAGTGGTGAGCAAATCAATTGATGGAATGTAAACAAAATGCAAATGTCGAAGCTTTCTAACAATTTGAAGTGAACTGTAGGACAAAATTAGCAGTTTTGGTGCGGTTTATAGCGCATATAATAAAAAGAAAACCTACGGGTTTTGGTTGAATACCCGGATTATCTCATTCGTGGGTGCAAGGAAGTACAGAATTTCCACTCGCGGCTTGCAGCCGCTCGTGGAAATTCTGTACTTCCTTGCACCCACTCATGAGATAATTCGGGTATTCAACCAAAACTCGTAGGTATTCTCTATTTATTGACATTTCTGTGTTCAGTTGGAACGTTCTGGTGTGACCCCCACCCATGCCTCGAAATTTGATGACGCGTGTAGAAAAGTCGCCATATATCGGCCAATTTTCGAGATATCGTGCTAATTTTTTCTTCATTGTGTTCGTATTTGATGCCCCTTTAATATTTAGCCGGGTTTTGGTAAGGTATTGTGGCGATATTTTACTATGTAGGCCAATATGTATGTTTTCAGTTCATATTTTTTCTAATATCTCCGGACTCCTTCGACATAATGCATCAAGTAGGTAATCGTTTAAAAGAACTAAAAATTCCCCATAGAATGATACCAAACACGTCACGATTGGTTGAAGGAATATAAATTCATAGTGCATTCCCTGTAAACTTGAAAAAAGGAAGGAGCCACAATTTCTACATTTGTCAACCGATTCACAAAATTCACTCACGAGGACACTTAGTACATCTTATAGATACTTCACAACCATTTTGGTTCAAATCTGCGACAAAAAAAATTTGACAAATTTTGCCCCTCCCCTAGCCCAGAAAAAAATTGAGCGGACCTTTGTCAAAATTTCCCGGTTTGGTCTTCTGTCTATGTTTAAGACGCTCACATAGAGCAAATCCAGCTGTTGCGCTTCGTCTAAGAGAAGATCTGCGTACAAGCACTTTCTACACATGGACTTTATTAGTACATTTTTCGATGTGTTATAACTTGGTCATTTCTCAACCGATTTACAAAATACTTTCACGAGTAGCATCAGTACGTCGTATAGATACGCGACAGTAAAAATGGTTGGAATCGGTGACAAGAAAAAATTGGACAAATTTTGCACCCCTCCCCAGGTCAACAAATTGTTTTCGGACCTTGGTGAAAATTTCCCCGATTCGTGCCCTTTCGTTTGTTAACACGATTACGAGAACCGAATTCAGCTGCTTGACTTCTTATAGGAGAAGATCTGCGCACAAACTTTTTCCAAATTTTTTGTTTAAGGGCCATAACTCTGGTAAGCAAGTTAGGACACAAACTTAAATGCTTCGATACCACGCAACTTGGCATGGTGCATATACCTACCAAATTTCAATGCTTTATCTTTTAAACTTTCTGAGATATAAGGGTTTCAAAATATATTAAGAATAATAAATAATAATAGTGAAAAATAAAAAATTGAATAACAATATACTTCCATATTAAAATATGGAAGTATAATAAGGGAATCGCGCGGAATTGATTGGAATGTCGATATTATGGTTTATTGACATTTCTGTGTTCAGTTGGAACGTTCTGGTGTGACCCCCACCCATGCCTCGAAATTTGATAACGCGTGTAGAAAAGTCGCCATATATCGGCCAATTTTCGAGATATCGTGCTAATTTTTTCTTCATTGTGTTCGTATTTGATGCCCCTTTAATATTTAGCCGGGTTTTGGTAAGGCCAAAAAAAAAAACATCTGTGTTTCCGGTTACCCGACCGACCTGCCGAAATTGGGCCGACCTGGACTTTTTTCAACCAAAAATTAAAAAAAAAAATTTTTTTTTTTTTTTTTTTTTTTTTATAAATTTTGTTTAATGCATGTAATTGGCATGTAAACACATCTATATCGCTAAATATATACTATGTTTACATTAAGCAGCAATAATTTTAGATGGAATTTTCAAAAACAATTTACTTAAAATACATGTCCATTTGTGGTTGTGCAGATGAATCCACATTCATGATTCAACACCAATAAATCTGCAGTCTTTAAAATATGCCTGTGGTAATATTATGTCTTATGGGAAGAAGTCTTATTTGTTAGAGAGCAATATACATGTAGAAGACTTTCTATATCAGAATTTAGAGTTCCTCGTCCCAGTCAATCAAGGATTCATTGTGTTCATGCATAGTTACTAGTATGTATATACAGACAGTATAAAGCTGACTGCATGTCTACCATATCAAACACCCTTCTGGGATGGGCACTAAAAAAGCACATGAAATTATCTACTGGTTTGTTTGGGTGTATAAACTTTACAAGCATGCATATGCCAGTGTGCATAAGGAAGTTCAAAGTAGGGGGCAATTTTAATGCTGAGGTGTGGTATCTCAGTCAAGGTACCATTTTCAGTGTGGTGTGGGACTTTATATTTCAATGCAATTGAGGGGTGTCTGAGGAATATTTACACCCTGTGCAATGTGTCTGTTGATATGTCAATATTGTGCTCTGAGGAAGATGTGCCACCACAAGCTAAACTAAGAGAATAATTACAATAGAGCTGCATACATGTTGTTGAGTGCCTGGGAGGCATTTGTTTGTCCACATATTGTGCTACATTAACAGTTACTTGCAATACACATGGACAGCCTTAACACAAGTATAAAGAGTAAGCATTAATGTACTTCTTAACTGTTCAGGGAAAAAATAAAATAATATTACCAAAAAAAAAAAAATCCCTACCTACCTACCTGGAATTTTTTGGCTCCGTAATAGGAAACAAATAATATATTTTTTTTGGCCTAAGGTATTGTGGCGATATTTTACTATGTAGGCCAATATGTATGTTTTCAGTTCATATTTTTTCTAATATCTCCGGACTCCTTCGACATAATGCATCAAGTAGGTAATCGTTTAAAAGAACTAAAAATTCCCCATCGAATGATACCAAACACGTCACGATTGGTTGAAGGAATATAAATTCATAGTGCATTCCCTGTAAACTTGAAAAAAGGAAGGAGCCACAATTTCTACATTTGTCAACCGATTCACAAAATTCACTCACGAGGACACTTAGTACATCTTATAGATACTTCACAACCATTTTGGTTCAAATCTGCGACAAAAAAAAATTGACAAATTTTGCCCCTCCCCTAGCCCAGAAAAAAATTGAGCGGACCTTTGTCAAAATTTCCCGGTTTGGTCTTCTGTCTATGTTTAAGACGCTCACATAGAGCAAATCCAGCTGTTGCGCTTCGTCTAAGAGAAGATCTGCGTACAAGCACTTTCTACACATGGACTTTATTAGTACATTTTTCGATGTGTTATAACTTGGTCATTTCTCAACCGATTTACAAAATTCTTTCACGAGTAGCATCAGTACGTCGTATAGATACGCGACAGTAAAAATGGTTGGAATCGGTGACAAGAAAAAATTGGACAAATTTTGCACCCCTCTCCAGGTCAACAAATTGTTTTCGGACCTTGGTGAAAATTTCCCCGATTCGTGCCCTTTCGTTTGTTAACACGATTACGAGAACCGAATTCAGCTGCT
This sequence comes from Siphonodentalium dalli, assembly GCA_032622095.1. Classification (NCBI taxonomy): domain Eukaryota; kingdom Metazoa; phylum Mollusca; class Scaphopoda; order Gadilida; family Siphonodentaliidae; genus Siphonodentalium; species Siphonodentalium dalli. The sequence goes on along the minus strand of CP136063.1, from coordinate 79,879,145 downwards.
TGACTTCTTATAGGAGAAGATCTGCGCACAAACTTTTTCCAAATTTTTTGTTTAAGGGCCATAACTCTGGTAAGCAAGTTAGGACACAAACCTAAATGCTTCGATACCACGCAACTTGGCATGGTGCATATACCTACCAAATTTCAATGCTTTATCTTTTAAACTTTCTGAGATATAAGGGTTTCAAAATATATTAAGAATAATAAATAATAATAGTGAAAAATAAAAAATTGAATAACAATATACTTCCATATTAAAATATGGAAGTATAATAAGGGAATCGCGCGGAATTGATTGGAATGTCGATATTATGGTTTATTGACATTTCTGTGTTCAGTTGGAACGTTATGGTGTGACCCCCACCCATGCCTCGAAATTTGATGACGCGTGTAGAAAAGTCGCCATATATCGGCCAATTTTCGAGATATCGTGCTAATTTTTTCTTCATTGTATTCGTATTTGATGCCCCTTTAATATTTAGCCGGGTTTTGGTAAGGTATTGTGGCGATATTTTACTATGTAGGCCAATATGTATGTTTTCAGTTCATATTTTTTCTAATATCTCCGGACTCCTTCGACATAATGCATCAAGTAGGTAATCGTTTAAAAGAACTAAAAATTCCCCATCGAATGATACCAAACACGTCACGATTGGTTGAAGGAATATAAATTCATAGTGCATTCCCTGTAAACTTGAAAAAAGGAAGGAGCCACAATTTCTACATTTGTCAACCGATTCACAAAATTCACTCACGAGGACACTTAGTACATCTTATAGATACTTCACAACCATTTTGGTTCAAATCGGCGACAAAAAAAATTTGACAAATTTTGCCCCTCCCCTAGCCCAGAAAAAAATTGAGCGGACCTTTGTCAAAATTTCCCGGTTTGGTCTTCTGTCTATGTTTAAGACGCTCACATAGAGCAAATCCAGCTGTTGCGCTTCGTCTAAGAGAAGATCTGCGTACAAGCACTTTCTACACATGGACTTTATTAGTACATTTTTCGATGTGTTATATTTACTTGGTCATTTCTCAACCGATTTACAAAATTCTTTCACGAGTAGCATCAGTACGTCGTATAGATACGCGACAGTAAAAATGGTTGGAATCGGTGACAAGAAAAAATTGGACAAATTTTGCACCCCTCCCCAGGTCACAAATTGTTTTCGGACCTTGGTGAAAATTTCCCCGATTCGTGCCCTTTCGTTTGTTAACACGATTACGAGAACCGAATTCAGCTGCTTGACTTCTTATAGGAGAAGATCTGCGCACAAACTTTTTCCAAATTTTTTGTTTAAGGGCCATAACTATGGTAAGCAAGTTAGGACACAAACCTAAATGCTTCGATACCACGCAACTTGGCATGGTGCATATACCTACCAAATTTCAATGCTTTATCTTTTAAACTTTCTGAGATATAAGGGTTTCAAAATATATTAAGAATAATAAATAATAATAGTGAAAAATAAAAAATTGAATAACAATATACTTCCATATTAAAATATGGAAGTATAATAAGGGAATCGCGCGGAATTGATTGGAATGTCGATATTATGGTTTATTATATGCTTCCCCATTAAATAGTGGGAAATTGCCGTGGCGTAGAGCGTTATATCCATCGCCTGGACCGACTCGATGGATAACACTGACCGACTCGATGGATAACACAATAGTATTACTTTTTCGGAGATCACTTCCGGTTTATAGCGGCGAATCACATTAAGTTTCAAAGCGTATTAATAACAGCCGGACTATTGTTTTAATTATTGATTTTCACGGTTCATAAACTGTTATTTAATTGTTATAATGTTAACTCATTTGTTTTAATATATTCTTATCACTAAATTATGTATACATTAATTTTCTCGCATCATTTCAGAATAAAACAATGGGGACTATTTCGATATTTGTCATTCAGTGGTGAGCAAATCAATTGATGGAATGTAAACAAAATGCAAATGTCGAAGCTTTCTAACAATTTGAAGTGAACTGTAGGACAAAATTAGCAGTTTTGGTGCGGTTTATAGCGCATATAATAAAAAGAAAACCTACGGGTTTTGGTTGAATACCCGGATTATCTCATTCGTGGGTGCAAGGAAGTACAGAATTTCCACTCGCGGCTTGCAGCCGCTCGTGGAAATTCTGTACTTCCTTGCACCCACTCATGAGATAATTCGGGTATTCAACCAAAACTCGTAGGTATTCTCTATTTATTGACATTTCTGTGTTCAGTTGGAACGTTCTGGTGTGACCCCCACCCATGCCTCGAAATTTGATGACGCGTGTAGAAAAGTCGCCATATATCGGCCAATTTTCGAGATATCGTGCTAATTTTTTCTTCATTGTGTTCGTATTTGATGCCCCTTTAATATTTAGCCGGGTTTTGGTAAGGTATTGTGGCGATATTTTACTATGTAGGCCAATATGTATGTTTTCAGTTCATATTTTTTCTAATATCTCCGGACTCCTTCGACATAATGCATCAAGTAGGTAATCGTTTAAAAGAACTAAAAATTCCCCATCGAATGATACCAAACACGTCACGATTGGTTGAAGGAATATAAATTCATAGTGCATTCCCTGTAAACTTGAAAAAAGGAAGGAGCCACAATTTCTACATTTGTCAACCGATTCACAAAATTCACTCACGAGGACACTTAGTACATCTTATAGATACTTCACAACCATTTTGGTTAAAATCGGCGACAAAAAAAAATTGACAAATTTTGCCCCTCCCCTAGCCCAGAAAAAAATTGAGCGGACCTTTGTCAAAATTTCCCGGTTTGGTCTTCTGTCTATGTTTAAGACGCTCACATAGAGCAAATCCAGCTGTTGCGCTTCGTCTAAGAGAAGATCTGCGTACAAGCACTTTCTACACATGGACTTTATTAGTACATTTTTCGATGTGTTATAACTTGGTCATTTCTCAACCGATTTACAAAATTCTTTCACGAGTAGCATCAGTACGTCGTATAGATACGCGACAGTAAAAATGGTTGGAATCGGTGACAAGAAAAAATTGGACAAATTTTGCACCCCTCTCCAGGTCAACAAATTGTTTTCGGACCTTGGTGAAAATTTCCCCGATTCGTGCCCTTTCGTTTGTTAACACGATTACGAGAACCGAATTCAGCTGCTTGACTTCTTATAGGAGAAGATCTGCGCACAAACTTTTTCCAAATTTTTTGTTTAAGGGCCATAACTCTGGTAAGCAAGTTAGGACACAAACCTAAATGCTTCGATACCACGCAACTTGGCATGGTGCATATACCTACCAAATTTCAATGCTTTATCTTTTAAACTTTCTGAGATATAAGGGTTTCAAAATATATTAAGAATAATAAATAATAATAGTGAAAAATAAAAAATTGAATAACAATATACTTCCATATTAAAATATGGAAGTATAATAAGGGAATCGCGCGGAATTGATTGGAATGTCGATATTATGGTTTATTGACATTTCTGTGTTCAGTTGGAACGTTATGGTGTGACCCCCACCCATGCCTCGAAATTTGATGACGCGTGTAGAAAAGTCGCCATATATCGGCCAATTTTCGAGATATCGTGCTAATTTTTTCTTCATTGTATTCGTATTTGATGCCCCTTTAATATTTAGCCGGGTTTTGGTAAGGTATTGTGGCGATATTTTACTATGTAGGCCAATATGTATGTTTTCAGTTCATATTTTTTCTAATATCTCCGGACTCCTTCGACATAATGCATCAAGTAGGTAATCGTTTAAAAGAACTAAAAATTCCCCATCGAATGATACCAAACACGTCACGATTGGTTGAAGGAATATAAATTCATAGTGCATTCCCTGTAAACTTGAAAAAAGGAAGGAGCCACAATTTCTACATTTGTCAACCGATTCACAAAATTCACTCACGAGGACACTTAGTACATCTTATAGATACTTCACAACCATTTTGGTTCAAATCGGCGACAAAAAAAATTTGACAAATTTTGCCCCTCCCCTAGCCCAGAAAAAAATTGAGCGGACCTTTGTCAAAATTTCCCGGTTTGGTCTTCTGTCTATGTTTAAGACGCTCACATAGAGCAAATCCAGCTGTTGCGCTTCGTCTAAGAGAAGATCTGCGTACAAGCACTTTCTACACATGGACTTTATTAGTACATTTTTCGATGTGTTATATTTACTTGGTCATTTCTCAACCGATTTACAAAATTCTTTCACGAGTAGCATCAGTACGTCGTATAGATACGCGACAGTAAAAATGGTTGGAATCGGTGACAAGAAAAAATTGGACAAATTTTGCACCCCTCCCCAGGTCACAAATTGTTTTCGGACCTTGGTGAAAATTTCCCCGATTCGTGCCCTTTCGTTTGTTAACACGATTACGAGAACCGAATTCAGCTGCTTGACTTCTTATAGGAGAAGATCTGCGCACAAACTTTTTCCAAATTTTTTGTTTAAGGGCCATAACTATGGTAAGCAAGTTAGGACACAAACCTAAATGCTTCGATACCACGCAACTTGGCATGGTGCATATACCTACCAAATTTCAATGCTTTATCTTTTAAACTTTCTGAGATATAAGGGTTTCAAAATATATTAAGAATAATAAATAATAATAGTGAAAAATAAAAAATTGAATAACAATATACTTCCATATTAAAATATGGAAGTATAATAAGGGAATCGCGCGGAATTGATTGGAATGTCGATATTATGGTTTATTATATGCTTCCCCATTAAATAGTGGGAAATTGCCGTGGCGTAGAGCGTTATATCCATCGCCTGGACCGACTCGATGGATAACACTGACCGACTCGATGGATAACACAATAGTATTACTTTTTCGGAGATCACTTCCGGTTTATAGCGGCGAATCACATTAAGTTTCAAAGCGTATTAATAACAGCCGGACTATTGTTTTAATTATTGATTTTCACGGTTCATAAACTGTTATTTAATTGTTATAATGTTAACTCATTTGTTTTAATATATTCTTATCACTAAATTATGTATACATTAATTTTCTCGCATCATTTCAGAATAAAACAATGGGGACTATTTCGATATTTGTCATTCAGTGGTGAGCAAATCAATTGATGGAATGTAAACAAAATGCAAATGTCGAAGCTTTCTAACAATTTGAAGTGAACTGTAGGACAAAATTAGCAGTTTTGGTGCGGTTTATAGCGCATATAATAAAAAGAAAACCTACGGGTTTTGGTTGAATACCCGGATTATCTCATTCGTGGGTGCAAGGAAGTACAGAATTTCCACTCGCGGCTTGCAGCCGCTCGTGGAAATTCTGTACTTCCTTGCACCCACTCATGAGATAATTCGGGTATTCAACCAAAACTCGTAGGTATTCTCTATTTATTGACATTTCTGTGTTCAGTTGGAACGTTCTGGTGTGACCCCCACCCATGCCTCGAAATTTGATGACGCGTGTAGAAAAGTCGCCATATATCGGCCAATTTTCGAGATATCGTGCTAATTTTTTCTTCATTGTGTTCGTATTTGATGCCCCTTTAATATTTAGCCGGGTTTTGGTAAGGTATTGTGGCGATATTTTACTATGTAGGCCAATATGTATGTTTTCAGTTCATATTTTTTCTAATATCTCCGGACTCCTTCGACATAATGCATCAAGTAGGTAATCGTTTAAAAGAACTAAAAATTCCCCATCGAATGATACCAAACACGTCACGATTGGTTGAAGGAATATAAATTCATAGTGCATTCCCTGTAAACTTGAAAAAAGGAAGGAGCCACAATTTCTACATTTGTCAACCGATTCACAAAATTCACTCACGAGGACACTTAGTACATCTTATAGATACTTCACAACCATTTTGGTTAAAATCGGCGACAAAAAAAATTTGACAAATTTTGCCCCTCCCCTAGCCCAGAAAAAAATTGAGCGGACCTTTGTCAAAATTTCCCGGTTTGGTCTTCTGTCTATGTTTAAGACGCTCACATAGAGCAAATCCAGCTGTTGCGCTTCGTCTAAGAGAAGATCTGCATACAAGCACTTTCTACACATGGACTTTATTAGTACATTTTTCGATGTGTTATAACTTGGTCATTTCTCAACCGATTTACAAAATTCTTTCACGAGTAGCATCAGTACGTCGTATAGATACGCGACAGTAAAAATGGTTGGAATCGGTGACAAGAAAAAATTGGACAAATTTTGCACCCCTCCCCAGGTCACAAATTGTTTTCGGACCTTGGTGAAAATTTCCCCGATTCGTGCCCTTTCGTTTGTTAACACGATTACGAGAACCGAATTCAGCTGCTTGACTTCTTATAGGAGAAGATCTGCGCACAAACTTTTTCCAAATTTTTTGTTTAAGGGCCATGACTATGGTAAGCAAGTTAGGACACAAACCTAAATGCTTCGATACCACGCAACTTGGCATGGTGCATATACCTACCAAATTTCAATGCTTTATCTTTTAAACTTTCTGAGATATAAGGGTTTCAAAATATATTAAGAATAATAAATAATAATAGTGAAAAATAAAAAATTGAATAACAATATACTTCCATATTAAAATATGGAAGTATAATAAGGGAATCGCGCGGAATTGATTGGAATGTCGATATTATGGTTTATTGACATTTCTGTGTTCAGTTGGAACGTTCTGGTGTGACCCCCACCCATGCCTCGAAATTTGATGACGCGTGTAGAAAAGTCGCCATATATCGGCCAATTTTCGAGATATCGTGCTAATTTTTTCTTCATTGTGTTCGTATTTGATGCCCCTTTAATATTTAGCCGGGTTTTGGTAAGGTATTGTGGCGATATTTTACTATGTAGGCCAATATGTATGTTTTCAGTTCATATTTTTTCTAATATCTCCGGACTCCTTCGACATAATGCATCAAGTAGGTAATCGTTTAAAAGAACTAAAAATTCCCCATCGAATGATACCAAACACGTCACGATTGGTTGAAGGAATATAAATTCATAGTGCATTCCCTGTAAACTTGAAAAAAGGAAGGAGCCACAATTTCTACATTTGTCAACCGATTCACAAAATTCACTCACGAGGACACTTAGTACATCTTATAGATACTTCACAACCATTTTGGTTCAAATCGGCGACAAAAAAAATTTGACAAATTTTGCCCCTCCCCTAGCCCAGAAAAAAATTGAGCGGACCTTTGTCAAAATTTCCCGGTTTGGTCTTCTGTCTATGTTTAAGACGCTCACATAGAGCAAATCCAGCTGTTGCGCTTCGTCTAAGAGAAGATCTGCGTACAAGCACTTTCTACACATGGACTTTATTAGTACATTTTTCGATGTGTTATAACTTGGTCATTTCTCAACCGATTTACAAAATTCTTTCACGAGTAGCATCAGTACGTCGTATAGATACGCGACAGTAAAAATGGTTGGAATCGGTGACAAGAAAAAATTGGACAAATTTTGCACCCCTCCCCAGGTCAACAAATTGTTTTCGGACCTTGGTGAAAATTTCCCCGATTCGTTCCCTTTCGTTTGTTAACACGATTACGAGAACCGAATTCAGCTGCTTGACTTCTTATAGGAGAAGATCTGCGCACAAACTTTTTCCAAATTTTTTGTTTAAGGGCCATAACTCTGGTAAGCAAGTTAGGACACAAACCTAAATGCTTCGATACCACGCAACTTGGCATGGTGCATATACCTACCAAATTTCAATGCTTTATCTTTTAAACTTTCTGAGATATAAGGGTTTCAAAATATATTAAGAATAATAAATAATAATAGTGAAAAATAAAAAATTGAATAACAATATACTTCCATATTAAAATATGGAAGTATAATAAGGGAATCGCGCGGAATTGATTGGAATGTCGATATTATGGTTTATTGACATTTCTGTGTTCAGTTGGAACGTTCTGGTGTGACCCCCACCCATGCCTCGAAATTTGATGACGCGTGTAGAAAAGTCGCCATATATCGGCCAATTTTCGAGATATCGTGCTAATTTTTTCTTCATTGTGTTCGTATTTGATGCCCCTTTAATATTTAGCCGGGTTTTGGTAAGGTATTGTGGCGATATTTTACTATGTAGGCCAATATGTATGTTTTCAGTTCATATTTTTTCTAATATCTCCGGACTCCTTCGACATAATGCATCAAGTAGGTAATCGTTTAAAAGAACTAAAAATTCCCCATAGAATGATACCAAACACGTCACGATTGGTTGAAGGAATATAAATTCATAGTGCATTCCCTGTAAACTTGAAAAAAGGAAGGAGCCACAATTTCTACATTTGTCAACCGATTCACAAAATTCACTCACGAGGACACTTAGTACATCTTATAGATACTTCACAACCATTTTGGTTCAAATCGGCGACAAAAAAAATTTGACAAATTTTGCCCCTCCCCTAGCCCAGAAAAAAATTGAGCGGACCTTTGTCAAAATTTCCCGGTTTGGTCTTCTGTCTATGTTTAAGACGCTCACATAGAGCAAATCCAGCTGTTGCGCTTCGTCTAAGAGAAGATCTGCGTACAAGCACTTTCTACACATGGACTTTATTAGTACATTTTTCGATGTGTTATATTTACTTGGTCATTTCTCAACCGATTTACAAAATTCTTTCACGAGTAGCATCAGTACGTCGTATAGATACGCGACAGTAAAAATGGTTGGAATCGGTGACAAGAAAAAATTGGACAAATTTTGCACCCCTCCCCAGGTCACAAATTGTTTTCGGACCTTGGTGAAAATTTCCCCGATTCGTGCCCTTTCGTTTGTTAACACGATTACGAGAACCGAATTCAGCTGCTTGACTTCTTATAGGAGAAGATCTGCGCACAAACTTTTTCCAAATTTTTTGTTTAAGGGCCATAACTATGGTAAGCAAGTTAGGACACAAACCTAAATGCTTCGATACCACGCAACTTGGCATGGTGCATATACCTACCAAATTTCAATGCTTTATCTTTTAAACTTTCTGAGATATAAGGGTTTCAAAATATATTAAGAATAATAAATAATAATAGTGAAAAATAAAAAATTGAATAACAATATACTTCCATATTAAAATATGGAAGTATAATAAGGGAATCGCGCGGAATTGATTGGAATGTCGATATTATGGTTTATTATATGCTTCCCCATTAAATAGTGGGAAATTGCCGTGGCGTAGAGCGTTATATCCATCGCCTGGACCGACTCGATGGATAACACTGACCGACTCGATGGATAACACAATAGTATTACTTTTTCGGAGATCACTTCCGGTTTATAGCGGCGAATCACATTAAGTTTCAAAGCGTATTAATAACAGCCGGACTATTGTTTTAATTATTGATTTTCACGGTTCATAAACTGTTATTTAATTGTTATAATGTTAACTCATTTGTTTTAATATATTCTTATCACTAAATTATGTATACATTAATTTTCTCGCATCATTTCAGAATAAAACAATGGGGACTATTTCGATATTTGTCATTCAGTGGTGAGCAAATCAATTGATGGAATGTAAACAAAATGCAAATGTCGAAGCTTTCTAACAATTTGAAGTGAACTGTAGGACAAAATTAGCAGTTTTGGTGCGGTTTATAGCGCATATAATAAAAAGAAAACCTACGGGTTTTGGTTGAATACCCGGATTATCTCATTCGTGGGTGCAAGGAAGTACAGAATTTCCACTCGCGGCTTGCAGCCGCTCGTGGAAATTCTGTACTTCCTTGCACCCACTCATGAGATAATTCGGGTATTCAACCAAAACTCGTAGGTATTCTCTATTTATTGACATTTCTGTGTTCAGTTGGAACGTTCTGGTGTGACCCCCACCCATGCCTCGAAATTTGATGACGCGTGTAGAAAAGTCGCCATATATCGGCCAATTTTCGAGATATCGTGCTAATTTTTTCTTCATTGTGTTCGTATTTGATGCCCCTTTAATATTTAGCCGGGTTTTGGTAAGGTATTGTGGCGATATTTTACTATGTAGGCCAATATGTATGTTTTCAGTTCATATTTTTTCTAATATCTCCGGACTCCTTCGACATAATGCATCAAGTAGGTAATCGTTTAAAAGAACTAAAAATTCCCCATCGAATGATACCAAACACGTCACGATTGGTTGAAGGAATATAAATTCATAGTGCATTCCCTGTAAACTTGAAAAAAGGAAGGAGCCACAATTTCTACATTTGTCAACCGATTCACAAAATTCACTCACGAGGACACTTAGTACATCTTATAGATACTTCACAACCATTTTGGTTAAAATCGGCGACAAAAAAAATTTGACAAATTTTGCCCCTCCCCTAGCCCAGAAAAAAATTGAGCGGACCTTTGTCAAAATTTCCCGGTTTGGTCTTCTGTCTATGTTTAAGACGCTCACATAGAGCAAATCCAGCTGTTGCGCTTCGTCTAAGAGAAGATCTGCATACAAGCACTTTCTACACATGGACTTTATTAGTACATTTTTCGATGTGTTATAACTTGGTCATTTCTCAACCGATTTACAAAATTCTTTCACGAGTAGTATCAGTACGTCGTATAGATACGCGACAGTAAAAATGGTTGGAATCGGTGACAAGAAAAAATTGGACAAATTTTGCACCCCTCCCCAGGTCACAAATTGTTTTCGGACCTTGGTGAAAATTTCCCCGATTCGTGCCCTTTCGTTTGTTAACACGATTACGAGAACCGAATTCAGCTGCTTGACTTCTTATAGGAGAAGATCTGCGCACAAACTTTTTCCAAATTTTTTGTTTAAGGGCCATAACTATGGTAAGCAAGTTAGGACACAAACCTAAATGCTTCGATACCACGCAACTTGGCATGGTGCATATACCTACCAAATTTCAATGCTTTATCTTTTAAACTTTCTGAGATATAAGGGTTTCAAAATATATTAAGAATAATAAATAATAATAGTGAAAAATAAAAAATTGAATAACAATATACTTCCATATTAAAATATGGAAGTATAATAAGGGAATCGCGCGGAATTGATTGGAATGTCGATATTATGGTTTATTGACATTTCTGTGTTCAGTTGGAACGTTCTGGTGTGACCCCCACCCATGCCTCGAAATTTGATGACGCGTGTAGAAAAGTCGCCATATATCGGCCAATTTTCGAGATATCGTGCTAATTTTTTCTTCATTGTGTTCGTATTTGATGCCCCTTTAATATTTAGCCGGGTTTTGGTAAGGTATTGTGGCGATATTTTACTATGTAGGCCAATATGTATGTTTTCAGTTCATATTTTTTCTAATATCTCCGGACTCCTTCGACATAATGCATCAAGTAGGTAATCGTTTAAAAGAACTAAAAATTCCCCATCGAATGATACCAAACACGTCACGATTGGTTGAAGGAATATAAATTCATAGTGCATTCCCTGTAAACTTGAAAAAAGGAAGGAGCCACAATTTCTACATTTGTCAACCGATTCACAAAATTCACTCACGAGGACACTTAGTACATCTTATAGATACTTCACAACCATTTTGGTTCAAATCGGCGACAAAAAAAATTTGACAAATTTTGCCCCTCCCCTAGCCCAGAAAAAAATTGAGCGGACCTTTGTCAAAATTTCCCGGTTTGGTCTTCTGTCTATGTTTAAGACGCTCACATAGAGCAAATCCAGCTGTTGCGCTTCGTCTAAGAGAAGATCTGCGTACAAGCACTTTCTACACATGGACTTTATTAGTACATTTTTCGATGTGTTATAACTTGGTCATTTCTCAACCGATTTACAAAATTCTTTCACGAGTAGCATCAGTACGTCATATAGATACGCGACAGTAAAAATGGTTGGAATCGGTGACAAGAAAAAATTGGACAAATTTTGCACCCCTCCCCAGGTCAACAAATTGTTTTCGGACCTTGGTGAAAATTTCCCCGATTCGTGCCCTTTCGTTTGTTAACACGATTACGAGAACCGAATTCAGCTGCTTGACTTCTTATAGGAGAAGATCTGCGCACAAACTTTTTCCAAATTTTTTGTTTAAGGGCCATAACTATGGTAAGCAAGTTAGGACACAAACCTAAATGCTTCGATACCACGCAACTTGGCATGGTGCATATACCTACCAAATTTCAATGCTTTATCTTTTAAACTTTCTGAGATATAAGGGTTTCAAAATATATTAAGAATAATAAATAATAATAGTGAAAAATAAAAAATTGAATAACAATATACTTCCATATTAAAATATGGAAGTATAATAAGGGAATCGCGCGGAATTGATTGGAATGTTGATATTATGGTTTATTGACATTTCTGTGTTCAGTTGGAACGTTCTGGTGTGACCCCCACCCATGCCTCGAAATTTGATGACGCGTGTAGAAAAGTCGCCATATATCGGCCAATTTTCGAGATATCGTGCTAATTTTTTCTTCATTGTGTTCGTATTTGATGCCCCTTTAATATTTAGCCGGGTTTTGGTAAGGTATTGTGGCGATATTTTACTATGTAGGCCAATATGTATGTTTTCAGTTCATATTTTTTCTAATATCTCCGGACTCCTTCGACATAATGCATCAAGTAGGTAATCGTTTAAAAGAACTAAAAATTCCCCATCGAATGATACCAAACACGTCACGATTGGTTGAAGGAATATAAATTCATAGTGCATTCCCTGTAAACTTGAAAAAAGGAAGGAGCCACAATTTCTACATTTGTCAACCGATTCACAAAATTCACTCACGAGGACACTTAGTACATCTTATAGATACTTCACAACCATTTTGGTTCAAATCGGCGACAAAAAAAATTTGACAAATTTTGCCCCTCCCCTAGCCCAGAAGAAAATTGAGCGGACCTTTGTAAAAATTTCCCGGTTTGGTCTTCTGTCTATGTTTAAGACGCTCACATAGAGCAAATCCAGCTGTTGCGCTTCGTCTAAGAGAAGATCTGCGTACAAGCACTTTCTACACATGGACTTTATTAGTACATTTTTCGATGTGTTATAACTTGGTCATTTCTCAACCGATTTACAAAATTCTTTCACGAGTAGCATCAGTACGTCGTATAGATATGCGACAGTAAAAATGGTTGGAATCGGTGACAAGAAAAAATTGGACAAATTTTGCACCCCTCCCCAGGTCAACAAATTGTTTTCGGACCTTGGTGAAAATTTCCCCGATTCGTTCCCTTTCGTTTGTTAACACGATTACGAGAACCGAATTCAGCTGCTTGACTTCTTATAGGAGAAGATCTGCGCACAAACTTTTTCCAAATTTTTTGTTTAAGGGCCATAACTCTGGTAAGCAAGTTAGGACACAAACCTAAATGCTTCGATACCACGCAACTTGGCATGGTGCATATACCTACCAAATTTCAATGCTTTATCTTTTAAACTTTCTGAGATATAAGGGTTTCAAAATATATTAAGAATAATAAATAATAATAGTGAAAAATAAAAAATTGAATAACAATATACTTCCATATTAAAATATGGAAGTATAATAAGGGAATCGCGCGGAATTGATTGGAATGTCGATATTATGGTTTATTGACATTTCTGTGTTCAGTTGGAACGTTCTGGTGTGACCCCCACCCATGCCTCGAAATTTGATGACGCGTGTAGAAAAGTCGCCATATATCGGCCAATTTTCGAGATATCGTGCTAATTTTTTCTTCATTGTGTTCGTATTTGATGCCCCTTTAATATTTAGCCGGGTTTTGGTAAGGTATTGTGGCGATATTTTACTATGTAGGCCAATATGTATGTTTTCAGTTCATATTTTTTCTAATATCTCCGGACTCCTTCGACATAATGCATCAAGTAGGTAATCGTTTAAAAGAACTAAAAATTCCCCATAGAATGATACCAAACACGTCACGATTGGTTGAAGGAATATAAATTCATAGTGCATTCCCTGTAAACTTGAAAAAAGGAAGGAGCCACAATTTCTACATTTGTCAACCGATTCACAAAATTCACTCACGAGGACACTTAGTACATCTTATAGATACTTCACAACCATTTTGGTTCAAATCGGCGACAAAAAAAATTTGACAAATTTTGCCCCTCCCCTAGCCCAGAAAAAAATTGAGCTGACCTTTGTCAAAATTTCCCGGTTTGGTCTTCTGTCTATGTTTAAGACGCTCACATAGAGCAAATCCAGCTGTTGCGCTTCGTCTAAGAGAAGATCTGCGTACAAGCACTTTCTACACATGGACTTTATTAGTACATTTTTCGATGTGTTATAACTTGGTCATTTCTCAACCGATTTACAAAATTCTTTCCCGAGTAGCATCAGTACGTCGTATAGATACGCGACAGTAAAAATGGTTGGAATCGGTGACAAGAAAAAATTGGACAAATTTTGCACCCCTCCCCAGGTCAACAAATTGTTTTCGGACCTTGGTGAAAATTTCCCCGATTCGTGCCCTTTCGTTTGTTAACACGATTACGAGAACCGAATTCAGCTGCTTGACTTCTTATAGGAGAAGATCTGCGCACAAACTTTTTCCAAATTTTTTGTTTAAGGGCCATAACTCTGGTAAGCAAGTTAGGACACAAACCTAAATGCTTCGATACCACGCAACTTGGCATGGTGCATATACCTACCAAATTTCAATGCTTTATCTTTTAAACTTTCTGAGATATAAGGGTTTCAAAATATATTAAGAATAATAAATAATAATAGTGAAAAATAAAAAATTGAATAACAATATACTTCCATATTAAAATATGGAAGTATAATTAGATATTAACCCTTTGGAGAGTATTTATAATGACATATACATGTCGTCATGTGTGAATTTAACATCAACGTCATAGTGATAATTATTAACAAGTTCGGGTCAAAAAGGCAAATTCGTGTCCAATAATTCGTTTTAATTTATGTTCTGTTTTTGTCTTTTCTGTTTACGTGTGCTGTCATAATCAATTGCACTTTTACATTGGGGCATTATATTAATCAAAATATCTTCTATACAATTCAATTATAAATCAGATGATTAATTGAAGTTATGTCATCATAAAAAGGACACTTCCTGAAACAACATATATGTTGTTCCACTCGCGAACCGTACATCGACATACATGTATATGTCATTCTACTCGCCAGAGGGTTAACCATATTAAATCACAATATAACAACTTATCATGGCCGACCTTGTCACGAACATAAGGTTTATTTTTTCTGGCTGGCCTCCCGTTGGTTAACAGATTCTCTTATTAGGTTAACGACATTTAAATTTTAAACCTATTCAAATCAGGGATGGGTCAATTACTTACCAAAGTAATTACAATTACTTTCAATTTCAATTTCAATATTCACCTTATTGATCATGAGCTTTGAAAAGTGACTTCGTCTGCTAATAAAAATAGTTAATACTCCCAAAGCTGAAGAATGATTAATTTAGGGGTGTCAAATCGGACAATTGATGTTTGGATTCCAGCATTCTGTAAATTTTTATATGTTGTAATTTCAGACTTCCTTGGATGATGACCTGACAGAAAATGATCTCGATGCTAGGAAAATGGATCACATTTCACACTTCATTTTGAGGCTGGCCTATTGTCGCTCGTAAGTTAGGCAATACAAAGTTAATCTCCCATTTCTCAGGCAAAACAATTCTGCGAGCCCATGGTTTTTAATTTAATTATTTATTTCTTGCGCACTCAAAAACGATGCCAATGAAGACTTCCACACCTGGATCGGCTAGCAGTGGGTTTTTATATCTGTTGCCCGTGATTGTTATTACCAAAAGAAATGTCCACAAAAGATTAGTTGATAGTCTCCATATGATTCATTTAACCCAATAAAGTATCGTTGACACATTTTCTAATGAATTTGCAATTTTGCAGTAGCAATTCATCATGCCGGTCATGTATTTAATTGGAACTACGAATCCGGAAACGGTTGTGTTCGATCTCAGTTCAGAGCAGTTTGTATAAACGTACGACAATTATTTTGTACTGATTTAAATTTTTCCCAGACATATAATGTAAATTTTCGGCTCCTGTCATTGTGTAAAAAAAATCATTGAAATTACACACCATACTATATTTTTCTTTCTGATTTATACTAAGTAAATTCTCATTTGCAGAGAAGAGCTCCGGAGATGGTTTCTTCAACAAGAACTAGAATTCTTCCGGTTCCGATTCCAACGAATCAGAAAGTCAATCAGTGTTATCGAGGATTTTATGAAAAGAAATTCTTTGGATTATCAGCCGGTGGGTGAGAGACTGTTTATCCTTCATACATTGCTTCACAGGAGCGATTTTGATGAGAGTAGTTTTTAGCACTCGTGTATTTTACACCTCTAAGTTAGACACATGAGACCCAGACTAATATATTACATTATATTTGCTAACAGTAGTAACATTCAGATTGGGCCTATAAAAAAAAGACGTTTGTTTCCGCTAACAAGCTGGGAAAAAATAGGGACGGTAGGCAAAACTTTTTTTTTTATTGAATATTTTTATTTTTCTATATTTTTAACAATACGTGTATTATACTTGATATGAGCCTTGATATGAGCCCACATTTAATATGGACTTCTTAGTCTCAAGATGGTCAGCCCATGGAATATAGAAACAAGAAACTCAGATTCAAAGTTACAGATGATATATATTTCTTTCTTCATAAGAATATCAAATGCATTCCGCTGTTCGGTGATTTCCATAGTATCATGTTCGATCTGTTTTTCCACGATCTCTCTATCACCGCAAACAAACTCGATAATTGTTTATGTTGAATGCTGACAACTCCTTAACTTTCATTTCAACATTTATGTCGAACGGCGCTGACTCAGCCGATGTACGGCACCTCACTTTAACCTTACTGAAGTCAGTCTTATCCGGATGGATTAAAAAGAAGAGTTTCGTTGTCCGGATGGCTTAAAACGAAGAGTTTCGTTGTCTATTGCTCTGATCTCTATTTTGCTTCCGCAGTGGACATTAGTCCAGATAGATAGCCACAACTACATGCTGGCCTACGGAGGTAGCCATTGTTGCTGTTGTTGTGGTGTGTAATTATGTTTACTTTATAAAGCACCAGCTGTTTTCAATGGGAGATATGTATCTATTTATAGTATGTGGATATTTCCACCGGAAGCGACCGCCATGCTTTTATCTGTTAAATGCGTGAAACATTCACAGATACCATTATTTATTTTAAGTCAGTTTTTCGATCGCAATAAAAAGTTTAGACTCAGCGCTTTTAAATAGGGTCGGTCGGGTTAGCGGAAACAAACGTCTTTTTTTTTTAGGCCTTGTATTAAAAAATGTTGAGTCGACAATAGTGCTATAATGATTACAGTCCACAAACTGCACATACTAATCATAGCATAAGGGACAGGAGTATATTTTAGCATCTGTATATTGAAAGTTACGGGTGATGATGGGTGCAGTTGCACTTGCACCCGTCTCCTGTGAAGCATTGTCATACTATCTTTACTAAGATCGTGCCAGGAATCGGTACTCTGGCTACGCCAGTGGAGATTATACACCACCAGTTCAAGTCCTTGAAACTTTTATGATGTCCTGACGGGGAACGTTTTCAACATTGAAAATACATAGCATTGAATGTATTTCTAGGATAATACCTTTTCCTCAACCCTTTCATGTCGGGAGCTGCACTTGTTGAGCATTAAAGATCCTTTGCCATTGCATTTTCTTATATATATGCAAGTCTCGCATGTATAAGAGAATGCACTGGTTTACAAGGTCAAGGAGCAAACTTAACAAAAGCCCTTGGGCTTGTTGTTTAATCCCTTTTCCAATCCAACAATCATTTATCCTATTCTGTTTTTATTGTCAACACTTTGTCAAATGTATATATGTTATTATGATTGGAATAAAATATGTTTACATTAAGGTCAAGGAAAATTGTTAGGCCAATGTATTCTCTTATATGGAAGACTCGCATATATAAGAGAATACATTGGCACAGGGTTATCAGAAAATTTTAACGAAGTACTCGTCATGGAAAGACTAATAATGCATGTCATTGTTCAGGGTGACCCCAACTCGAGATCACATGATTTAGACTGATTTCGCCACAAACATTGGATTGATTACCTGGGGGAAAACTCCATGATTTGTAAGCAATGCAAAGCAAAATCAACTCACAAAAGTCACCTAAGTTATGAGATCTCGAGTATTCAACGACTCATCCGCAGCTCAGTTGTAAACATATGTATTTGTATACAAACCATCAAAGTAGCATTCAGCTAAGACGTGACAAAATCTCAACACCTAAACATGGACTTGATAAACGCCCATGTTTGATTTGACGCCATGCAGACAGTATCATGAGCGATTCAATAATTTATGTTGTCGACATTAAAACATGAAGTTGATTGTCGCTGTATAACATCATGCTTTGTGTTTTGTTTGTATTATTGTTTAAATTTTCCGAGCATGTAGGGCAATATTTTTTTTTTAAAGCGCTGCGCACCAAGACCAATTAGGTCTTGTTCCTATTATTGCACTTGATGCACCATGTGGATACATCATTGATATTACATTTGTTCCTAATTCAATGTCAAATACAGAAATCATGGTTGATCATTGTTATTGATTCAACTATGAATTTTTGCTGTCTGAACAGTGCGACACCAATACAATGTCTGCAGAAATTTGTTTCAGTTATGCACAAAACATTGGCAGGTTCTGAGATTTGCCTCGGCCAAAAATTAGCCGACGAAGTTTCTTTTTTGCCTAGGCATTTGCCTCAGCTCAGCCGATAGCTACATGTATGCTATTGAACAAGGCTGATGGCCTCTACCAAACTGCAGTGTTTGACTCCCGGATACAGTCCTTTTATATTTCCCCAAATTGAAGTTGGTAATGCTGTGCTCAAAATATACACACAACAATCAATTTTGTCACTGAATAGCTGTTTATATTTTTCCAAGAAACAACGAAATGATTCCGTGTTTATATCAATGAAAAATTATCCCACAATTTATCATTCTCGAAAATCAAATGAATGAATTCTAGTTTTTTTGTGTTAAATTTTTTTATTTTTTTTATTTTCTTGTACCAGACTAAATCATGGATTAAAGACTCTGGTTTGCCCGATTTACACCAATCTATAGACCTGTGTGGTTGAATAAGCTAGCAGTGGTAGGGTATGATATTCATGCTGAATATATATGAAGTTATTTGCATGGCAATACAAGTACTGATACAGTACCGCAGTTTTACCCTAGTACCGACAGTGTTGATACCGGCAGTACTTTTACATCCCTGATCTCTGCCATGTGAGTTTTATGTTGTAACATATGATATGATTATATTCTTTAATAGATATCGAGTGAGGAGAAGAATGACATCCACACTGAGCTGTCTCAAGCTTCCGGACCCTCTTACGTGGCCGTGATGGATACTGTTGAGTTTTTCAAGGTCAGTTTTATGCAAGCCTTGAAATAGTGTGTCTGTCATTTGCAGAATGAGGTTCCCAGAGGGTGAATTTGGTGATGCTAGCCCGCTATGCAGCATCACTAAATTCACCCTCTGGGGACCTCATTCTGCAAATGACAGACACTATTTAAAGGCTTGGTTTTATGTTTAAAAAAGTGAGTACAATGGCTGAAAACACTTTAGCCAGTCAGCTTGGCAGCAGGCCTGCAAATTTGAGGTGAACGACTGTTCAGTTTGACTGGAAGTTGTCTAAAATGAAAATGCCGCGAACAAAAAACAGGTTGTGCCAAAGTTTTATGTAGGTCTCCCGATAACTGATTCTCAACTTAATATGAGACATTCAGAATTATTATGGTATTCCAATGAGTTGCTGGAATGCCCATCTGTAGTTAATAATACCAGTTGTAGTGATTATAACAGTTTGTGTAACTGTTCTGCTAACCTATGGTATGGATTACCTAAGCACAAACCAGGCGAACGAAAAATATGTTACACATAATTGTGAAACCTGCAGGTTCCACAAAGGCCAATTTTTTTTTTTTGGCTACTTCTGGATTTGTGTGGTCATTTTTCAGAAGATTTGTTCAAATTGAAAAACCGAAATATGTGATCATTGAGGAAAACTAAAAAAAAAAAAAGAAAAGAAAATAATAATAATAAAATAAAAATAACATGAAAAAAAGCAAAGTTAGAGACTAAAATGCCCAAAAAACAACTGATATATTTCAAAATGAGAACATTTTAACTGCACATGTACACCAATTAGATAAACAAATCTAGTTGGTATTGTATACATACATACTTCGATTTTATATTTGTTATTGTTATATTGCACCAAAATGGCCATTTGTTAAAGGGATGGGTGGCCTTCATTGTAAGGTTATAATTTAGAAACAACTGTTATCAAATTATGCTAATTTCCTCAAGAATATACTAATAGTATAGCATAATGATGAGGCGAAAGAAAACTAAATGTCTGGTTTGGGTTACAAGCCGAAAAAAAATAGGGTTAGCAGGTTGGCTTGAAATTTTTTTTTTCAATTAATTTTTATATTTTGACATATTCTTATGACTTTTCATATGCATAGTTTACTCTGCAAGATTGACATAAAACTACTTTTGTTTATTTTTGTATAAATTTTAATATTACACAATACTTTTACTTAGAATACAACATATTTTGAGTTGCTTAAATGTATTTTTTTGTGTTTTATGAAATTATTGGAGAAAAAATTAAATAGATTTTCTTGAAAACCATGAAACAAACTTTAGGGTAGGAGGTTTAAAATAGGGTCGGTAGGGAAACCCAAACCACAAATATTTTTTTCTTTGGCCTGATATGCCAATGTGATATTATTCAAGAAACACGCTTTGTTTCTGAGAAAATACAAGTTGACTGTCGTTTAGTTTCTCGCAAAAAGCGCAGTAGATTGTTTATAAGCCAAGTCACGATATTGCGCCATTTACTGATTTAGATTCGCGCGCTGTACATACGTCAGTTGTAAAACCCCTAATTTGGTTGACCTACAACTGACAATACTACTCGTAGTAATATTCCTTATTTGGTATGTATGACCATATATAGGTTAGGAGAAAATACTAACTGGACTGAAAAATATTATTATATTATGTACACGTTTTTTGTCTGATCATTTCCCAATCATGAAGTAATGTGGATTAGCATGATTTTGAACTGACAGCGTGTATAATGGGTCGATTAAAATACATTTTGGTATGATTTGAATGCGATTGTTGATAGCGCCAATAATTTTATCTTCGCATTCCACAGCGCAAAGGAACATTTCCATTGGGTATAGTTCCAAGTGTTTGTCTATAAACAATCGTAATGTAATGTTTTTTTTTAATGTTTTTTTACATAACCAAGGGTACAAACTTGACAATAACATGCAATGTACGCGATATTTATGATTGGCATGAGAAAACTTCTGTCTATTATATAATATTCTTTCTGTTTATGGTGGTTTTAGTGGATGTGACTATTTTAACACCTATACACACAGGGAAGGCCGCCTGTATCTTTAATAAATTTATGTAGCCTTATTTGCGTTTTAGGTTCCATTCACCGAGGCGTTAGATTTAGTGAAGAACAGGAAGGTGTATCTGAAGAAGGGATTTGCTTACGTTCCGAGGGATGAACTGGTTTCTATTCTACTAACATTCTACAGATCACATCTATCTCATGCTCTAGCTGTAAGTGTTATAAAATAAGAAATATTGTTAAAGTGCCTCAAGCAGCCCTGTTATTTAGCGTCGGTTGAGCCAAATCAGAAAGAAATTTTCGTCGGGTATTTTTTTTGCCGTTGCAGATTTCAGAACCCTTCCAATGTGCTAAATTTAAATAAATTGCCAGACATTGTCTTAGCGTAGCACTGTCAAAGTCTGCTGAGAGCAAACATTCATTGTTGAATGCCAAATACGACTGAGTCTATGTCTCCCTTAGGCCTAAACAAAAAATACATTTGTTTCCGCTAACGAGCTGAAAAAAATTAGGGTAGGTAGGTAGTCTTAACTTTTTAGTCGAGTTTTTTTCCAAAACTCGACTTATAGTTTGATGAGGAGCGGGCGGGCGGCGTGTTTTGCTTATAACTCAACTGTTTTTTTTTGGTGTGTAAGTACATATCCATGCACGTAAGCTGCAGACAAAAAAAATCGGGTTTGTCCGCACATTTATTACAGAGTTATGGCCCTTTGCCATTTTTCACTGATTTTAGGCTCGTTAGCGCAACAACTTCAACAAACATTATCTGATTCGATTGAAATTTGGGATATAGGTGTCTCCCAAGAATATCTCGGACGAGTTCGAAAACCGGCCTGGTCCGATAAAATTTTATAGAGTTATGGCCCTTAATTTAGTCATTTTTCACGAATTTTCAGCTCGTTAGCGCGATAACTTCAACAAACGTTATCCGATTTGATTGAAATTTGGTATATATGTGTCTCCCAAGAATATCACGGTCGAGTTCGAAAACCGGCCAGGTCCGATAAATTTGATAGAGTTATGGCCCTTAATTAGTCATTTTTTCAAAAAATTTCAGCTCATTAGCGCGATAATTTAACAAACATCATCCTATTTGATTGAAATTTTGATATATAGGTGTCTCCCAAGAATACCTCGGACGAGTTAGAAAACCGGCCCGGTCCGATAAAATTTGATAGAGTTATGGTCCTTAAGTAGTCATTTTGTACAAATTTTGAGCTCGTTAGCGCGATAACTTCAACAAACGTCATCCGATTCAACTAAAATTTGGTATATAAGTGTGTCTTCCAATAATATCCTGGACGAGTTCGAAAACCAGCCTGGCCCAATAAAATTTGATAGAAATATGGCCCTTAATTAGTCATTTTTCGTGAATTTTTAGCTCGTTAGCGCGATAACTTCAACAAACGTCCTCCGATTTGTTTAAAATTTGGAATAGACATACTTGCCAAGAATATTTCGGACGAGTTCGAAAACCAGCCTGGCCCGATAAAATTTGATAAGAGTTATGGCCCTTAATTAATTAGTCATTTTTCGTGAATTTTTAGCTCGCTGACGCGATAACTTCAACAAACGTCATCCGATTCAACTATAATTTGGTATATAGGTGTCTTCCAATAATATCCTGGACGAGTTCGAAAACCAGCCTGGCCCGATTAAATTTGATAGAGTTATGGCTCTTAGTTTGTGAATTCTTCGCGATTTTGAGGCCGTTAGCGCGATAACTTGAACAAATATTAACCGATTTTACCTATTAATTAGTCTACCGATACTGATGCACACCAATTGGCGGTAGCCACCGAAAACGAGACACAGCATCTCTGATGCCACCTCTTGTTTTTTTTTGTTATCTTTGTTTTTCAGTATCTTTAAAAATAATTGTATAATACTTGTCAATAACCTAAACTATGCACTTATTAGCCCCAATCAGGTTAACCCAGCTGACAGAGGAACTAGAAACTCCAATTCAATCTTACATATGCTTTAATATTTACATATATACCAGTCTATATACTAATATAGTCTTTGATAATCCTAATATTTCCCATATGGTCTGGCGACAACTGGAGTCAGTCCAGCGCCACTGCACTGTTCACATATTGGAGTGACCATCTTGTACCGATCTCTTAATGATGGCTTCACAAGACTACCTTCTCCTCCGCATTCAGTGAAGGATCTAGGTATTTTTTGGGGACACCTGATTTTGGGCAATGATATGCCGAAGGCATAACCTGAAGGCCTGAGCGGAGGAAGGTTTGGGAGGGATGACCCCCTGCTGATGGTGGGGGTTCTCCCCCTGGAAATTTTTTGAAAATCCATTACATTTAGAGCTAATCTAGGGCACTTTGAGTCAGTATTGAATTTTACTGAGAGGTCAAGTTTCTCAAGCATAACTTTGGAATTTTTTTATATATGTATGGATTGGAAATGCTTATAAGTCATTGTCAGATATCTTTTGGTTCAATGGATTATGCTTATCCTGCTTGAAATGAGACTTACCATTATCACTCTAATTCATATAATAGACTATTTTATAAAATTCAAGTAAGACACATACATAATATACTACATGTAGTACAGAAACAATGTCTATTAAGTTAGTAATTACTATTTATAGTACTAATCTCTATATTAATTATTCATTTGGTATTTAATACCAAATTATTATTATGAGATCCCATCTGATAACCAGGTTGATTCGATCAAATTGTTAATGTTCCTGTACTGTATTTGATTGAAATACTGAAGTCAAGGCTGAATGATAACAAACCTGAACTGAAACTATTTGAAGTTTTCACAGATGAAAGCTAGATAAAGCCAAACATACTTTACAGTATGATTCCAACTGTTAAACTTAAATCTTTTTGTAAACTTAAATTTCTTATGTCAATATATATAAATGTTTTGCATCTTGTTATGATATGAATTGGGACCTAAATTGAAAAAAAAAAAAATCCAATTTTAGAGTTTAGGGTCGGGGTTTAAAATAGGGTCGGTCGGGTTAGCGGAAACAAACGTCTTTTTTTTTTAGGCCTTACCAGTTGAGGTCTAAGCAGAATGAGGTCCCCAGAGGTTGAATTTGGTGATGCTAGCCCACCATGCAGGATAGCGTCACTAAATTCATTCTGCAAATGACAGACACACTAAACTCAGGCTTGTATGAATACTTGCAGGTGACATCACGTGCTCTACCCCAATTGGAGGAGGACAACCGTTTGTTGCCGATGTTGTGTGGACTGAGCAAGAGGTACCTCGGACAGGACTATACAAACAGAAAACCCACTGCTGGCCAGATCACTGCTGACATGATTGATATGGTAAACATTACAAACCTGTGTAACAGATTATCTCCCCTTCCGACCCAAAGACAACATTTATAATTAAAGCCACGTGGCAGTTTGCACTCCAAAAAATTCTACCCGGTATCGAAATAGGTCGATAAATACCTAGTTACCTTTATATGAGCATTATATGTCCCTGAAAGACACATTGAAGTCATAAAAAATACAACCGGTGTGAAGACATGGCTGCATGTGGCCTTCTTGGATTTTAGTCTTTGCATGAATAGATCCTTTGGCACATTGTACAGGTCACATCCCTCATCCAATCTTCACCAAACTTCATATGGATCTTTGGGGTGTCCACTAGATGGGAGTCATTGATTATTTCCGAAATTTTTTATAAAACATGGCTGCCAACAGCCATCTTGATTTTCAAATTTAAATCCACCGGCTCACCCTGCAGCCCTGATTTATTGGTGAAATGAAAATAATTTCATCTACACAATACAAGCCCTTTACTGTAATTTGTTGCCTTTCCTTCTTCTTAATCTTGCTATTCATTGCTGAGCAAAAAATATACTTCTTCCCAAGTTGAGCTACAGTGTCATTGACACTTTCATTTATACATATATTGTGCGTATCATGACAATTGTGATATATTATGATATATACAAAGGAAATATGTGACAACAGCTCTAAATGTGAACTGCCAAGAGAGCCAAGATTGTGAATTAAAGAAGACGATGAAGAGAAGAAAGAAAGAAGAGAAGAAGTCTCGTTTGCATGAATTGGATGCCATTAGCTGGGATGTTTCTTCCAAAAAACAAGGGAGGGGCGGCCGGGAGGGGGTCAAAGTTTGAGCAATATCGGAATCTGAATTATGAGCTCTTTCACTTAACAAAATCATTGCTGCATGATTCATAAATAACTCGCATTTACGTGACACCTGTTTCGGAAGAGTACATTCCCCTAGAATTTGAATATTAACCTTATTGGTTGTGTCTCCTACTGGGCTTGTATTCTAACTCATATAGTTCATTGTGAGGGCTACCGGAAAAATATTATTTTGAGAGTTCAATTAATTTTCCCTTGAAAGAGAGCTCGAACACCAGTGTCCCCGCTGGACCAAAATTTACCTATGCCAAATTATTTGCCAAAATGAAAATATTTTTGGCCAAATTCTATCCCTGATAGTATAATTTTCCGCAACATTGAGTCTTATTTTGTGGTTTATCATACAACAATAAACCAATCACCGAACAATTAAATAGTAGAAGGGTTGCTTCATCAGAATGGCACATTCCAAGAGGATTAGCTATGTAAACACCACCACCACACTAAATACGGGTAGTCCATCACCTAGCAATATTAATGCTATCAGATTAACTGCATCTTAATAAAGGTTTTAACTTTTCTTAGACCTTATAAAATACCACCAATATAATTATATTGTGAGAGTTTCCTGAAATGAATGGTATTGATTGACCAATATTTTTCAACATTTTTGAGGAATTAAAAAGTGACTTGCCAAAAACTTTTGCCAAATGAAAATAATTTTTGCCAAATGTGAATTATATTTGCCATTGGCAAATTTGGAAAGTGGCAGCGCGAACCCTGCCAAACACTGAACTATCGTAGATCCCTCCCATGATGGTGCCATTCTCAAAAACTATTGGTAAGGATGTTCATTCTCCTTCATTTATCTGGATTGTTTTATCTTTTTTCAGTTAACAAAAAAGTCATTTCCACCATGCATGCACAATGTTCATCAACACCTGAAGCAGACCCACCACCTACGACATGGGGCAAGAATGCAGTATGGCCTGTTCCTTAAGGGAATTGGGATGTCTTTAGAAGAGGCAATGAAATTAATGAGGGGCGAGTTTACAAAGGCCATCGATGGCGACAAGGTATCATTGTTTAGTCCTAGTTTCCTTTGACGTAAACCAGCTAGTCAAATACTATTTTACATCAAAGCCCTGTGTATATATATATCTATAGCAGAATTTATGCCCAGATCCAGTGCCAGGAGTTTGTCAGTTTTAATCTATTACAAATCAATACGTTATGCTATATACATTGGAAAGAGTGACATTGTGTATGTTGCAATGAATGCTCAATACGTATGGACATGTTCAGTGAAAGATCCAGGGATTTTTTGGGGACACCTGTTTTTGGGCAATGATATGCCAAAGGCATATCCTGAAGGTCTGAGCGGAAGGAGGTTCGGGAGTGGGGTGACCACCTGCTGATGGTGGGGGTTCTCCCCTGGAATTTTTTTTTTAATCCATTGCATTGAGAGCTAATCTAGGGCTCTTGGAGTCATTATTTTGAATTTTACTGAGAGGTCAATTTGATCAAGTTTGTTAAGCATAACTTTGGAAATTTTTATATATGTATGGATTGGAAATGCTTATAAGTTATTGCGAGATATCTTTTGGTTCAATGGATTATGCTTATCCTGCTTGAAATGAGACTTACCATTATCACTCTAATTCATATTACAGGCTATTTTATAAAATTCAAGTGAGACACATACTAGTACAGAAACAATGTCTAAGACTCTATTAAGTTTGTAGTCACTATTAGTACTAATCTCTTTGTTAATTTTCCATTTGGTATTATGAGATCCCACCTGATTGATAACCAGGTTGATTTGATCAAATTGCAATTATTCCTGTACTGTATTTGATCGAAATACTGAAGTATGAAGGCTGAATGATAACAACCTCAACTTGAACTATTTGAAGTTTTCACAGGTGAAAGCTAGATAAGGCCAAACATACTTTACATTATGATTCCAACTGTTAAACTTAAATCTTTTTGTAAACTTAAATGTCTTATGTCAATATATATAAATATATAAATGTTTTGTATCTTGTTATGATATGAATTGGGACCTAAATTGAGAATGTTTTTTTTTTTTGGGCACCTGGAGTTTGGGCACCCAAACCAGTAAACGGTGTGAAAAACGACCTGGATATGTCCCTGATGTTGGTAAAAACATACCAAAATAGTTTAGAATTTGGTCATAATATCAAAAATCGAAATAAAACGTCCACTGCAGACCATTTATTTCAATGCAGCGATGTCTGAGACTCAAATTGTTTATTTGGCCTTATACTGTCCAAAGCAATATGCATTAACCCCTTCTAGACTTAACCCTTTACCCAACAGAAGGGCCCTGTGCCAATGCATTCTCTTATATATGCGAGTCGACCATAGGTCGCCTCGCATATATAAGAGAATGCATTGGCTTAACACATTAAAAATTATAAAATTGTTAAAGAATGTAAGAAAAAATGGTAAAAAGTGTTAAAAAAAGTTTTTTTTTAGGCCAATGCATTCTCTTATATATGCGAGGCGACCTATGGTCGACTCGCATATATAAGAGAATGCATTGGCACAGGGCTAACTGTAACTATCACAATGTGGTCAAGGAGCCGGTTCCAATGATATCCATATGTGTATGGTTCTATTGAGACAGACCGAATATATTTTAGGCTGTTGAAGCTTTAGTTGGCCGGTTTTGGCCGGTTTGTTGGGTAAAGGGTTAATACTCATTGACGAGTAGTTCCCATAGGAAATGTTCAGATAATAAGTTCAACAAATGATTATATGTCATTTGTTGAACCTTTTATCTGAAGATTTCCCTCCAATTTCCATTCAATGAATATGTATCCTTCTGCACTTATTATAGTTTCCACTGTCTGTCGTCTGCTTTTGTTACCTGAACATCCCAACATATGAATAATAGACCGTTCCAAATATACTTTTATAACTGATTAGGGGAGTCCATTTAGTAAAGAATAGATTAATGCATTCATCCTTATCAGATGAAGAGCAATTCGCCATTTTCATGTCACCTGTAAAAAAAAGTGTCAAAAATTGCAACTAATATTGAGATCTGCTGTCATACATATAGTAAGGGCTGATTTACCATTTCTCTTGCAATTTGATTCCAGTTATCTTAAAGACATATTATGGACTTATTCGGTGCATGAAACTGATAAGTTAGTACTCAGATCATACCACTCCATAGAAAACATCTCCTGAACACCGTGCAATTGTATATATTTACATCTCAATTCGGGATGCAACAAACGGCGATAAAACAACGTAAATGATTTCGCCATCGAGAGCCCCTGAAGACATTAAATTGAATTTAATTGATATATAAGAATGATGGTGTGTGTTGTAAAATTAAATTTATATTCGTAAAAATAACTACTTTGAGCAAGATTATTCTACATTTCTATTTGATCACCCTACCAGAGTGTTTCACATCACTTTAATGTTTTGATTTCAGTTTGACAGGCAGTATGGTTATGGTGTTCGACATTTGTATGGGAAGGAAGGTAAAAGGACTGACTACACGCCGTACTCATGCATTAAGATTATTCAAAGTGCACCTGGTCCAGGCGACTCACACGGTATGTATCCAGTGATGTCTGACATTGGGGAGAGGCTGTGACCCTTAGCATTGGATTTTTTTTGCATTTTTAGCTCAACTTGACAATGCCATGAGTTGGCGCATGTGCGTCCGTCAATGATTTCCTTTGACTGGACGCACACCCTACAGGCCACATCCCTCATCCGATCATCATCAAACTTCGATTGATCTTCTGGGTGCAATCGGGTTCTTTCCGAATTTCATTAAAAAAAACATGGCCGCCAACAGCCATCATGGATTTTACTCTTTGCATGACTAAATCCTTTGGCATACCCTGCAGACCACATCCCTTATCCAAACGTCATATGGATCTTTGGGGTGACCACTAGGTGGGAGGTATATATTTTTTTTCCGACTTTTGTTAAATAACATGGCTTGCCCTGCAGCCAACAGTTTTCATACAATTGATCCCAAACAAACTTCATATGGCTCTTCGTTGACCTTTGTTATTACTTAAATATTTAAACTTTCCCCATTCCTTGTCGATCCATTGTTTGTAATGTATTATCTGAGCCACCTCTAAGTTAAGCTACAGTGTCATTGACACTTTTATTCAGGGAAATGTTAAAAATAGCTGGTATTTGATAAAGCCTTCCCAAAACTGAACCCTCTATAACTCATATTTTTGTTATAGTCACATTTGAAAAATTGTATTATGTTATTGGTCTGTCGATCCTTTAACCCTTTACCCAACAAACCGGCCAAAACCGGCCAAATAAAGCTTCAACAGCCTAAAATATCTTCGGTCTGTCTCAATAGAACCATACAAATATGGATATCATTGGAACCGGCTCCTTGACCACATTGTGATAGTTACAGTTATGCCCTGTGCCAATGCATTCTCTTATATATGCGAGTCGACCATAGGTCGCCTCGCATATATAAGAGAATGCATTGGCCTAAAAAAAATCTTGTTTTAACACTTTTTACCATTTTTTCTTACATTCTTTAACAATTTTATAATTTTTAATGTTGTAAGCCAATGCATTCTCTTATATATGCGAGGCGACCTATGGTCGACTCGCATATATAAGAGAATGCATTGGCACAGGGCCCTTATGTTGGGTAAAGGGTTAATATTTTAGTTTCTGAATGATAACTCCAGTTTCGATCAAGTCTGATTTTAATGTGTCTGACATTTGCAGAATGAGGCCCCCAGAGTGTGAGTTTAATGGCGCTATCCCGCACGGTGTACTTGCGTCGCCAAATTCACCCTCTGGTGATCTTTTTCTGCTTAGGCCTAATCTTCAGGGAAGTATAGTCTCAAATTAACATTGTTTTTAGTTACTTTTCCCTTCTGTTTAGTTTCTATATCCCCTAATTTGCAGAAGATAAAATGAGGTGACTAATGGATTAACATCACCAACTTCAACTGGGGAACATAGCAGTTGAGACCTAAGCAGAATGAGGTTCCCAGGGGATGAATTAGGTGAAGCCAGCCTGATGTGTGAGACAACGTCACTAAATTCACTCTCTGGGGACTTCTGCAAATGTCAGACACATTAACCCTTTGAGTGCCAGGGGCCGATATTATCGGCCCTAAACCTACACAATAAGTCTGTTAAAGAATATAATAAAATATATTAAAATTGTAAAAAATTGTTAAAAAAAACAAAAACAAAAAAATGTTAAGCCAATGCATTGGCACAGGGTATATGGGTTGATACAAAAATCGGACCTGGCACTCAAAGGGTTAAAGTCAGGCTTGATTTGGATGATTTGATCAGAACCAAAGTTGGCATGTGTGTTTTTGAACCAAAAATACAGGTCAAGTTTGATTATGGGTTTGGTCCAATGGATTTCACATGATTTGATTTGATTTTTGTTTCTGACTGATAACTCCAGTTATGTGTGCTTTTCAACCAAATTTGCAGGCCAAGTTCAAATATGGATTTGGTCCAATGATTTTTGCATGAGTTATAGCCATTTTTGGACTTTTGAATTACCTGATTTGATAACATTTTTATCAGCAAACAATGGGGATGTATTTATCCTTGCCCAAGCAGTGCTCTTTTCAATGAAAGCCTTCATCCTGATTTAATCCATGTGGATTCTTGATAAAAAGAGCTCTAAAATCTCCATTCTGAACATAAGTAGGTTTCCTGGTCTCCAAATTATGAAAAGTCTATAATATGACTTCAGGGAGTAATCCAGGGCCCATTTGATACCGCTGTTTTTTTCTTCTTCTGAAATTCGGGTGGATATTACTAATAGAAAATACCAAGCGATGAAGTGTGTTGGCAGTAACTTCAGACATCCATGTTTCATTGAACCTTCGTGGAATGATCGCGTCATGATTCACAGCTGTGTACCAATATGTAACACATGAAGTCAATTAAATAAAAGTAATTCCCATCCCAATCAACTCTGGCGCAATGTTACGGAGCAGTGATGTTGCACATGTATTTCCCTGTATGTTTTTTCTTGAATTCCCAAATTTGTTTGTTGTTTATTTTCATGTAAAAGTGACTGTTTTCCTGCCACGATCGGCATATTTGTATAATAATGATCCTGTTTTCCTGCCAGAACAATTGACCTGCAAATATGGCTAATGAATTGAGCGCCCAAAATTGCCAAATCAAGTACTTTCTTGCCGCCCAAATTCACTCGACCAACATGCCCAAATTAGCCCCGGATTACTTGAATATTCCAAATGCAATAAATCTAACTTCATATCTATTTACAGGCTGTCCTTTTCGCCATACGGATCCAGAGTTAATCAAACAAAGGCTGCGATCTCAAAGTCTTGGCAAAGACGGTGTAGAAAAAGTAAGCACATCTAATTTTATGATGGAAAGCACAAATGGACTCATTGCACACATTCCTGTATTCTGAAAAACCTTGAAAGTATATGAAATTCATTGTGCATTGTTTATGAAAACAATTATAGAATGGATCACATGTAAAAGTATATAAGGCCAAATAAAAAATAGATTCCACATTCTCAGACTCGTCACTGAAATTTTATTTTAGTGGCCTTTACAGTAAAATATTTTGATAATAGCTGATATTTTATATAGATTGATTATGTTTCATTCAAATTCATCCTGAAATCTAAGAGTTAACATCACTGTTTTCAGGTTATGGATTTTTTAAAAGGAGGTCATTATCAACTAGCATGTACAGCATACTTCCAAGTAACACATAATATGAGCGATGACGACATCGCACTGATTAGTATTCAGCATCCTAACCAGTACTTTGAGGAAAGCCAGAAAGAAATCAAGGGGGACAAACAAGGTTTGTATCTAGCAATGACCTGTCCACCTATTTGATGGACTACTGGGTCATAATCGAAATAAATAAATATTTAGAAATGAGGAGACATTCCCAGACCTTGAGATTAGTGTAATTTGGGCTAACCATAGTTTGGCCTGGTAGGGTGATAAAATTTCAAATTTAGACCAAAAAGCTGAAAATCGTTTCATTCGATTTCCAAGAATGATCAGCTAGTTGTTTCATGTCTCAAATTTTCTAATTGTTGTCACCATTTAGAAGTGCTGTGTCTGACATCTGCAGAATGGTGTTCCCAGAAGGGGTGACACTTTCCTTCACGGCTGGCCAGCATCACCAGATTCACCCTCTGGGAACTCATTCTGCTTAGACCTCAACTGCTATGGGAGACCTAGGATAAGATTGATGTTCCCAGGCCAGTTGAAGTTGGTAATGTTCACCCAGATTATGCATTTTATCTTCTGCAAATTAGAGGATATAGAAGCTGGACAGAAGGGAATAAGTAACTAAAAACAATGTTAATTTGAGACTATATATACTCCCCAGAAGATGAGGCCCAAACTGAATGAGGTCCCCAGAGGGTGAATTTGGTGATGCTAGCCTGCTGTATGGGGTAGAATAAAAAAGTTCACCCTCAAGGGACCTCATTCTGCTTAGGCATCATCATCTGTGGAAACTTTCTTCATCAAATCTCTATAGAAACTTCTTCACATAGATTCTTTTTCTCTTTTATTTTAGTTTCTCTATATCTCAAAATTGGCAGGCGAGACATTTCACAATTGAGGTTCCCAATGGGTGTACATCACAATATTCACCATTTGGGAACTTCAATCTAAGTCTGTCTCCCTTACCAGTTGAGGACTAAGCAGAATAAGGTCCCCAGAGGGCAAATATGGTGATGCTAGCACGCTATGCAGGATAGTCACTAAATTCATTCTGGGGATTAGTGATGAGCCGATAATCGGGAACGACAATCGGAATCGACCGATTGTGGCCCATCGGATGACAATCGGTACTCGGGTTTCAACATCGGCATTTCCGATTGTCTAAATAATAATCAGGTGCTTGTTTTTCTACACACAGGTATAAACCCCCGGAAGTACACGTCACCTGACACATAATTACGCGGATGACTGCATTCACCACGCTTCAGTTATTATATATCGAATGAATTTAAATAAATATGTAAAATATCCCAACGAGACCCATTATTAGCTCAACTTACTTTGTAAGTTTGAGCTATTGCCATGGTTTGGCGTCCGTCTTCCGTGTGTCCGTCAACAATTTCCTTTGGCGCGGGCTACAGGTCGTACCTTTGGTCTGACCTTTATGAAATTTGTCATGAATGTTGACATTGACATGTAGATGGGAACGAGTTATTTTGGGGTCATTCGGCCAAAAAACATGGCCGCTAGTGGCCATCTTGGATTTCAAAATTCAATCCATTGGCGCGGGCTACAGGTCGTACTGTTCGTCTGATCATCATGAAATTTGTCATGGATGTTAATATTGACATGTAGATGGGAACGAGTCATTTTGGGGTCGTTTGGCCAAAAAACATGGCCGTCAGCAGCCATCTTGGATTTTACTCTTTGCATGACTAAATCCTTTGGCGCGGGCTACAGGTCATACCTTTGATCTGATCTTTATGAAATTTGTCATGAATGTTGACATTGACATGTAGATGGGAACGAGTCATTTTGGGGTCATTTGGCCAAAAAACATGGCCGCTGGTGGCCATCTTGGATTTCAAAATTCAATCCATTGGCGCGGGCTACAGGTCATACTGTTCGTCTGATCATCATGAAATTTGTCATGGATGTTAATATTGACATGTAGATGGGAACGAGTGATTTTGGGGTCGTTCGGCCAAAAAACATGGCCGTCAGCAGCCATATTGGATTTTACTCTTTGTATGACCAAATCCTTTGGCGCGGGCTACAGGTGGTACCTTTGGTCTGATCTTTATGAAATTGTCATGAATGTTGACATTGACATACAGATGGGAACGAGTTATTTTGGGGTCATTCGGCCGAAAAACATGGCTGCTGGTGGCCATCTTGGATTTCAAAATTCAATCCATTGGCGCGGGCTACAGGTCGTACTGTTCGTCTGATCATCATGAAATTTGTCATGGATGTTAATATTGACATGTAGATGGGAACGAGTCATTTTGGGGTCGTTCGGCCAAAAAACATGGCCGTCAGCAGCCATCTTGGATTTTACTCTTTGCATGACTAAATCCTTTGGCGCTGGCTACAGGTTGTAGCTTTGGTCAGAACTTCATGAAATTTGTCATGGATGTTAACAATGACATGTAGATGGGAACGATTGATTTTGGGGTCGTTCGGCCGAAAAACATGGCCGCCAGCAGCCATCTTGGATTTTACTCTTTGCATGACTAAATCCTTTGGCGCGGGCTACAGGTCGTACCTTTGGTCTGATCTTTATGAAATTTGTCATGAATGTTGATATTGACATGTAGATTGGAGCGAGTCATTTTGGGGTCATACGGCCAAAAAACATGGCCGCTGGTGGCCATCTTGGATTTCAAAATTCAATCCATTGGCGCGGGCTACAGGTCGTACTGTTCGTCTGATCATCATGATATTTGTCATGGATGTTAATATTAACATGTAGATGGGAACGATTGATTTTGGGGTCGTTTGGCTAAAAAACATGTCCACCAGCAGCCATATTGGATTTTACTCTTTGCATGACTAAATCCTTTGGTGCGGGCTACAGGTTGTAGCTTTGGTCGGAACTTCATGAAATTTGTCATGGATGTTAACAATGACATGTAGATGGGAAACGAGTCATTTTGGGGTTGTTCAGCCGTAAAACATGGCCGCCAGCAGTCATCTTGGATTTTACTCTTTGCATGATTAAAATCCTTGGGCACAGGCTTCAGGTCGTACCTTTGATCAGATCATTATGATATTTGTAAAGGCTGTAGATGGGAAACAGGTCATTTTGGGGTAATTCGGAAAAATGCATGGCTGCCGGTGGCCATTTTAGAATTTACTCTTTGCATCACTAAATCCTTTGGCACACCATAATCACCACATCCCTGATCCGATCATTATGAAACCTGTCGTGAATGTTGATATTGACATGTACATCTAGTCTTACTTAGACATTTCAATTAGCACCTTTCCTATTCCTCCATATACTGTCAACCATTAAATTATTCCCCTACCTAAGTTGAGCTACAGTGTCATTTCATATAGTTTATTGTGTTTACAACATTTCCCATTGTTCACCAATTAACAACTACTACGGTATTCAACGTAGTGACCGCCAATCACCAGTATTCAAACTGATTCCAGGTCAGCCAGTGACCTCAATGACATCTTATCTAAAAGCCGACCTAAAAAAAAACATGCAGACAGTAAACAAGTGTTGCGTCATCCTTGGTATTCAGTGTCTCTACTGTTGAGTTCAGGATAATGTGGTATAACATCAAAATTCCCTTCCTCAGACGGAGGTCTGATGTTGAATTCTTGTATTTTATTTAGATAGTGATAAATACACTGGTGACAATTATTAATATTATTCAATTGTATTTATTTGTAATTAAACATTTAGTTCCTGTTTGGTGTGAACGGTCATGCACTCTTCTGAGTTGTCATCACGGCGAATGCCAAAACTCACCTGTGTCTGATTGTAGCCAGAATTCAGACACCCTATATTGACTTAGTTGTATAAGGCGCGTGCACATTTTGAGGGGAAATACTGGGTCAACAAGTAGCGACTTATAGACATAAATCTATGGTAAATTTAGCATAATATAACATAACATGTGTATTGGTTGTCAGGACGTAGGAATTCGTTCACAAGTCCACCCATACCTACCTTTATACTTACCCAAACGTATATACTTATGTATACTGGTATATTACTGATTTTGTTGCTTCCAAATCAAAGTAGTATATAACACATATAACATATTTTGGTATAATTATTACAATAATCGGAATCGGCATCTGAATCGGCCGATTGTGATCTCAAATAATCGGCAATCGGCGCAAGGCTCTATTTGACAATCGGCTCATCACTACTGGTGATCTCATTCTGCAAATGACAGGCACACTAAACTCAGGCTTAATGCTTGATGAACCGACTTTTTGGGGACGAGGATTTCTATGAGAACAGAACTATTTTCTTTATTTGGCCCAAGTTGTTTTGTTGGGATTTGGAAATATCACATATAGATATTATAGATGGTCAAGCCTTGAAATAGTGTTTATTACATGATCCTACCCTTGTTCCATTCAATAAACACATTCTATAAATTGTGATATTAAACGTTCATTTAATAACAGGAAATAGTGCCATGTGATCTTTGACTTCCAGTTTGTCGTCTTTTTACATTCCGTTCACTACGTCTCAAAATACTATGGCTTCCAATATTTTTCCAACAAACTATAATGAATGAAGAGTTTAAAAAGTTAAATATACGCCATTAAATACACCAAAGAATATTTATATTGGACTATTTTTTTACGCGGGCGAACAATGCATAGTTACGTGAAACGGCATCACATGCCTTTTAGAAGCCAATGTTAGTTTCGTGTCCCATTTGTTGATTGAAGTATGTTTTGTCGAGGTTTTGGATCATGTAATAAATAGAATCTACAACTCGTCTGCAGTTTATAGCGGAATTTACAAAACTCGTTCAGCAAATTAGCTTTGGACCTTGGCCAAAGGTTCGTTCTATACCCAATGTACTGGACTCTTTTTGTAAATTCCGCTATAAACTGGGGACTCGTTGTAGATCCTCTATGTCTGACATTTGCAGAATGAGGTCCGCAGATGGTGAATTTAGTGACGCGATCCTACACGGTGGGCTAGCATCAACCAAATTCACCCTCTGGGAACCTCATTCTACTTAGGTCTCAACTGCTATGGGAGACATACGATCAGATGGAAGTTGGTGATGTATCACCCTATTAGTCACCTCGATTATGAATTTTATCTTCTGAAAATAAGGGGATATAGAAACCGAAACAGAAGTAACTAACAACAATGTTATTTTGAGACTAAGGCCAAACTTTTGTATTTTTATGCTTTACGGATTTTTTTAACCTTGTTTTAGTAGGGTCGGTCGGAAAAAAAATAAAAATAAAAATGCTTGAACCATTTTGTTTTTTTTGGACATTCGCTAAGGTGGTAATTGTGTCTTTATATTTCTCTGTCAGTCACTTACAAGTTACAGTTTTCGGATGTATATCACAAATTTCAAATGCAGTACTATTATTTCAAACATAACTCAGCTTATCGAATAATATTGAAAAAATCCAGAAATAAAGAGTTTGTTTTTATTCAACATTTTAATTATTGAATAAATGGACTCCCCCATTCAGTTATAATGTATACATTAAAAAAGTCCATTATTCATCTGGATGGATGTCATGGAAAAATAAGTAGCCGACAGATAATATATGTGCAGAAGGATTCCTATTAGTTGGTGGGAAATGTTCAGATAATAAATTTAGAACTTGTTGAACTTATTATTTGAACATTTCCTAAGAAATCTTGTCTGGTCAATGAGTATTTAGTTTTGAGAGGGTTAATAAACACATGGGAATGGTGAGATTAGTGGTAGTGATAAATAGTGAATATATAACTTGAGCAAACCCACACTGAACATACTCATTAGCTTGTCATTCCTATCTAAGAACCTTGTGGACTGTTATTGGTCTTCAGTCATAAAGATCACCATAAATTCCCAGGAATACACCATGTATTCTAAAGGCCATTTAAAGTTTTAAAGAGATGTCAAGATTTATAGAAAGCATACAGGTATCTTGGTGGCAGTTATAAACTCAAGCTGACTTGTCAGTTTTCATTTGGATGTAGTTAAAAGTAATTAAAGCCAGAGATATCTATAGTTGGTGGTGTCCTAGGCATCTTTAATCACCAGTGAAATGTGGTCAGATAATTTGTTACTGATAAGCAGAAACAGCTAATGTCGGCTGTGAAAATAAAAATAAAAATTATATTTGATTTTTATTTCCTTGTCGGGCCACAGAAAACAGGGTCGGGCCACAGAAAACAGGGTCGGCGGATCCGTAAAGCAGTAAAATAAAAAAGTTTGGCCTAAAGATACTTCCCAGAAGATGAGGCCTAAACAGAATGAGGTCCACAGATGGTGAATTTGGTGAAGATAGCCCACGGGATAATGTTTCTAAATTCACCCTCTGTGAACCTCATTCTGCAAATGACAGACACACTATTTCAAGGCTTGTGGATGGTGGATCTCCTCCCTGAACTTGCTCAGTAGATTCATGGTATAAAATAATTTAAAGTCAATGAGACCAGTTAACACTTTACCCAACAAAACGGCAAAAAACGCCCAAATAAAGCTTCAACAGCCTAAAATATCTTCGGTCTGTCTCAATAACACCATACAAATATGGATATCATTGGAACCGGTTCATTGACTACATTGTGATGGTTATAGTTATGCCCTGTGCCAATGCATTCTCTTATATATGCGAGTCGACCATAGGTCGCCTCGCATATATAAGAGAATGCATTGGCCTAAAAAAAATCCTTTTTTTAACATTTTTTCTTACATTCTTTAACAATTTTATAATTTTTTTCTACATTCTTTGACAATTTTATCATTTTTAATATGTGTTGAGCCAATGCATTCTCTTATATATGCGAGGCGACCTATGGTCGACTCGCATATATAAGAGAATGCATTGGCACAGGGCCGTTCTGTTGGGTAAATAATTTCAAGTCAATGAGACCAGTTAACAGGAGCTTCTGCTACTATGAAATGATTTATTTTTCGACAAAATGGGGCAGAAATTGTTACTATTTTTAGAACTTAACACTGTCGGCTATGCTGTGTTTGTTTTTCAATTGAAAATTCTATCTTTTCAAAACTTTTTTTGAGTCAAATGTCGGTAACAGCAGATGTTTTCCCTGTTATTTTTAGGGGAAAAATACAAAGTGTTTTCAAAAAACAAATCAAGTTTCATACAATTTTTTTCCTGCTGGAAGTTTATCCGGAAGAGTTACAGCAATGTCCTAAATAATCGACCCCTAAATGACAGCAGAATTATTGGGAAATTTTTTCAGGATTTATTCGGAAATATGGATTGCTGCCATTAATCGGAAAGCTGAGAGCTTTCAGATGAATGGCAACAAGCCATATTTCCACTAAATTCTGAAAAATTTCCCATAATTCTGCTGTGGTTAAAGGGTCATATACTTCGGGCATTACTGTTTATCTTCCTTAACCCTTTGTAGTATAAAATAATATACTCATTGATGAGTAGCTGTCCCTTAGGAAATGTTCAGATAATAAATTATTATCTGAACATTTCGCATCAAAGAATATGAATCCTTCTGTGGTTGTATTTTTTTTATATATGTGTTGTTTTTCTGGACACCCCTCCAAATGAGTGATAGACTTTTGCAATGTATACTCCTGTAACTGATTGGGAGAATCCATTTAGTGAAGAAAGGTTTAATTGCAATCAAATTCTTTCAAACAGGACTTAGTGGTACACCGAAAACTCCACGTGCTGTGAAAATTGTTGGTCCACAAAAGACAAGCATGTCTCAAGTGATGATTGATAGCACACAGATGACAGATAACATGAACGATAGCACACAGATGACGGAAAACATGAATGATAGCACACAGATGACGGAAAACATGAATGATAGCACACAGATGACAGAAAACATGAATGACAGCACACAGATGACGGATAACATAGATGCAAGTATGGACGATATGGACGACTGCTCTTTCATGGATGCAGCTGACGAAATGCTCAAGAATTCATAGATGTAAATTTTGTGTGAAAAATTAATGATGAAATACCAATATGTGCCAGTGTTCGCTAACAAAATAAATTATTTGTTTTCCAATAAACTTATTTTAAACATTCCCGGAATAGAGGTGGGTGTGTTTTTTTAAAAGAAAAGATGGGTTTGGATATACTGGATTGATT
Organism: Siphonodentalium dalli; assembly: GCA_032622095.1. NCBI lineage: Eukaryota > Metazoa > Mollusca > Scaphopoda > Gadilida > Siphonodentaliidae > Siphonodentalium > Siphonodentalium dalli. The sequence goes on along the minus strand of CP136063.1, from coordinate 79,838,863 downwards.
TTATATAACTGTCGACCTGTCAGTCTGTCCGTACAGATTTCACAGCTATAGGTTATCACATCTAAAGGAAATTTTGTTTGGAGGTTTGCCATGAGGAGCACTTTCAAGGAGTGTCAAATGATGTACACTTTCTCCATTTTAGAGTTATCTGGATTTTCTATCTGTCTATACCGATATCTCAATGAAACTTGCTATGGAGGTTTGTCATCAGGAACACTTTCAAAAGAGATTCAATGACATCCTTATTATACCCATGTGATTGAAGAAAATTATGGTTATACTGAATTACAAGCTTCCAGTCCTCCATTCTGTCGGACTGTTTGCCCACCCCCACCCCCCCCCCCCCCCAGGTTGTATGTGCAGCTCTTATTTTCTGTTATAGAAATATCCCTCTTTCATATCTGAAAATTGTTCATTTGTCCATCTGCACAGTTATTTTAGCTATGGGTTAATCTGATAATGCAAACTCTTGCAGTAACGCTGATAAAAGAAAATAATTTTTTCCAGTGTTCGAATAGAAATTTCGCAGATGTATACTTGTGTGCGACAGTTCTCATAATAACATGGCAACCAGCCTCCATTTCTATCGATAAAGATATGACTGAATATCTGGCCTAATAGATAATTTGGAGATATAATAGAATTACTTTGAAATATATGCACCATATTGTGTTGAAATTTGGCAGCATTGAAAAACATGCACACCAAGAACAGGCATATAACTTAATGAGGATGGGACTAAGCATCGAACCGCATTCAAGTGATGACAGACTCAGACAGAGTGTGATATTTGTGCATCAGAATCTCAAAATCTTTCAACAAACCTGTTACAGATGGTTCATAAAGTCACATTTCATATATCCTTGCACGGTCCACAACTCATTTGATAATCTTTGGCGCTTTGTGTTCTGTCTATATAAATAGATCAGGCAACAGCCTCGTTTATGAACCCATCCTACAACTTTTTTTCCAATATTGTAAAAAAAATTAAAAATTTTGATTGGTTTTTGTTAACCCTTTACCCAACAAACCGGCCAAAACCGGCCAAATAAAGCTTCAACAGCCTAAAATATCTTCGGTCTGTCTCAATAGAACCATACAAATATGGATATCATTGGAACAGGCTCCTTGACCACATTGTGATAGTTACAGTTATGCCCTGTGCCAATGCATTCTCTTATATATGCGAGTTCTTTAACAATTTTATAATTTTTAATGTGTTAAGCCAATGCATTCTCTTATATATGCGAGGCGACCTATGGTCGACTCGCATATATAAGAGAATGCATTGGCACAGGGCCGTTCTGTTGGGTAAAGGGTTAAAGATGCATTATCCAAATTAACACTCCTAAATTACTATTTCTTTGGCTTGGGGGGGGTAAACAAATATTTGATTCGATTCGAGGAACCCACCCCTCAAAGCTCTATTTTTGAAGTTTGTTAATTCTCGAGATATGCAATTATTTGTGACCCAGAAAAACGTCACCAAATTAACGGTCTTGGACAAAATTGCGGATGAAAATGGATAACTCTAAAATCAAGAGGTAATAAGACCAAATTTCGTGATACTCAAGTGATAATACGGCCATATTTCATTGAACAAAATGTTGATAAATAACACGTTTTGGGAAATTTGATGGTGGTTAGCATTATTTTGTTGCAATTAATCGATTCTGATAACAAAAGCGTATTTTGAAGAAATTTTGTTGTATCTTGATGATATGGGGACTCTCTGATCGGATTGAGTACCTTTAATGTGAATGGAGAATATGAAACAATTCTCCTTTCTTCCCATTATTTCGCCTATTTTATGGGAAGAAATACCTTAGTTTATTTGTATAAATTTAATAAAACTTATCGGTTCAAAAAATCTCGTGAATATCATGTCAATTTCCCCATATTTTGTCAATCATTGACGTCATGATGAATGTTTTTTGTCCTCCAAATTTTTTCGGAGCACTACCTCACAAGTGACCATGTTGAAACGCGTCTAAATTACATTAGTGCTCTAAGTAATCGACTTCTTAACCACAGTCGATTACTTAGAGCATTACTGTACATTTCTGAGCTGCAGAAAAAATTCTGTCAGTCACCCCACAAGTACATTTAAATGGAAGACAATTTCTGGTTATTCGTTATTGAATGGATTGTATCATCTAATCAGTTGTGTTTTCTGCATCCCACAGCTTTGTTTTCTAAATATCTATACCATGTGACACTATTTGAACCAATCATTGAACGTCTACATGTGGGGTGAACTATATTTGTCAACACCACTTCAGAAGTTTGGTGAGCGATGTACCATTGACTGCAGAAAATAAAATAAAATCCATATAAGCATTAAATTTAAAGGAACACAGTCTTAAAACATCACTCGGGCTAACACCTCTCCAATCATATTTTACACGGGCCCTGTTCTTAATTTCAGTGCACTAACATGGATGCTCAGCATCTACATCAAACTATCCAATTTTAAAAGGACACCTCGGGCACCCACAAGCCCCATAATGGCCCATATTAAATCAGACTTAGCCACAGTCGGACATGATGATTTGCTATATTTAGATAGACCAAATCAACCAATCTTAAAGGCCCATTTAATTTTTTGAATGCCCAGATCACATTATACACAACATATTCCATATTATATACCATTTGGAAGAGAAACCAAAAATATATATATTCCACCAGAATACGGAACAGCTGTGGCCCAGGAGTGTCCACCAAGTGATAGAGATTCTCAGATTCACCCCAAGACTTAATCCCCAGTTATTAATCCCAGAATGTATCATAATTCACAACTGAGAGAGAGTTATTACTCTTCCATTGAGAATAATAAATGGCAGTACAGACCAGATTGAAACTAAGCACAGAACACACTATGGTAGCTTGACAAAAACAACATGTTCACAGTTTATTTGACCGGATAAGTTGATAATACAATAATTTGCTTTCTCTTTCAAATGATATATAATATGGAATATGTTGTATATATCATCATTATTCAGCAACAAGTCATTGTGATCTGGAGATTAAGTGGGCCTTTAACCATTTCGTGACTGGTGCAGCATTAAAGATCCTGTGCCAGTGCATTCTCTTATACATGCGAGTCTCCCACATAAGAGAATGCACTGGCTTACAGGATGAATGTAAATATTTTTAGGCCACTGCATTCTCTTATATATGCAAGGCTCCCTGTGGAGGACTCGCATATATAGGAGAATGCATTGGCGCAGAGTTTGCGCAAAATTTCAGGAAGCTCCAGTCATGTAAAGGTTAATATCTCACACCCCACTACTTCCCAGATTGGGGGGCTTCAATCCACTGTCTGGAAGATAAATTTAGTATTCAACAGAATTTCTTGATATTTGGTATATGGGTCACATTTGAGAAGACACGGGTCAAGTTCGAATATGGTGATTAATTGCAACAAAATAATGCTAACCACTCTACTATGGTATCAAATTTCCCAATATGTGTTATTTATCAACATTTTGTACAACTAAATATGGCCGTATTATCAATTGAGTATCACGAAATTTGGCCGTATTACCACTTGATTTTAGAGTTATCCATCTTGATCCGCAATTTTGTCCGTTTGACGACGTGTTTCTGGGCCACAAATAATTGCACATCTAGAGAAATAACAAACTTCCAAAGTCGATATCTGATCACTCTTTGATGTGTGGGTTCCTCGACTCAAATCAAATATTGTTTACCCACGAAGCCAAAGAAATAGTAATTTGGGAGCGTTAATTCGGATAATGCATTTTTAAGTTCTGAACCATTTTTTCTGCAGTATCTCTTCTGGACCACAGCAAGATATTTTTTTTATAAAACCCGATTTCAAGACTGTAAAAAAACGTTTTCTGTGAATAAAACACTGACAAACTGAAGATTGGATATATTATTTTGTCTATAAAGTGGTTTATTCCTGATGTTACAGAGCAAAATATCTGACATTTTGCCTTGGTGGTGAGTGCTAACAGGATATATATCTCCCGCTCGTTGCGTTCCAAACGTTTCCGCGAGATAGTCTGAAGTTTCATGGCCGATCTCTTCTAAAAAATAGCCCGTAAAACTGTCCCAATGTTGTACATTTCATACATAAAAATCTAAATAAAATAAATATTAATTGAAAGAAGCGTTTCCGGACAAGGCTATTCGGTGTAAATCATGCTGGAATTCCATTCAAGTGTATCCATAATTATCTCAATTTAGTTGAATTGAAATATGTAATTTGAATTGAATTGAAAGCCTTTTGTGTCATGTAATCTACTTCAATGCCTCTGCAGCTGAACTGCATTCCACCGTAGCTTCCATTGCAATGCAGGGCTTTAACAATTAAAGATACGGGCGGCGTTGGCGGTGGGTATGCTGTTAAAATATTCACCTCCCTCAAAAACCGTCATAAACAGAAAGAATAGTAAAATATAGTATGGAATCCTATTAGGGCCACTTGCTAATGGCGCTTTCGGCGCACTTTTTGTCGCTTTCGGCGCGCGCCGAAACATACCCTAATGGCGCACTTTTTGTCGCTTCCGGCGCGCGCCATTAGGGAGTGGACCTAATAGTATGCCTAATGGCGCTTTCGGCGCGCGCCGAAAGCGACAAAAAGTGCGCCATTAGTAACGCGCCGTAACATGCGCTAATATCGCACATTTTGTCTCTTTCGGCGCGCGACAAAAAGTGCGCCGTAACCGCGCATATTTTGGCGCTTTCGGCGCGTTACTAATGGCGCACTTTTTGTCGCTTTCGGCGCCATTAGCAAGTGGCCCTAATAGGATTCCATAATATAGACAGAACTTGTTCTTATACCAATCAGAAATATGGCATAAGCAGTTTGTTATTGTCACGTGTCTTTCCTTTGTTATGTAAACAAAAGCAAAAAAGTTACAGAACCTGGCTTTTGTTTAATCCGGATATGGTAAACATAAAGAGCGTTATTTGTTACTGTTTTCCTGATATGGAAATAATAAAGAGCGTTTATAGCATTTGTGTGTGATTAACCAAAAGAATTGAGTTGTGTTATTGTAAACAGAAGCAAAACTTCTGTAACACGAGCAGGCTCTTGTTTACGTACACCATCGTACGTCTTGGCGACAATATACTATTTACGCGCTTATTATATGTTTGTCATATGGACAAAACTACATAAATTATATATATTTTAATATTCCTTCTGTTGATGGCGATTTGAACAAAAATGAATATTTCTGCAACGAACGCCGCCCGTGCCTTTAAATGTGAATTTGATGTATCGCGATACACTCTCAAACGATACGCGTATATCGTATTAGTCCAGGAGATATTAGTAGACCTCTGCACCCCCCAGGACTTAACTTTACCCCACTAATTTTCTTCCTTAAGGTCTCCTCTAATTTTTTTCACTTGTTAACAAGAACAAAAAGTGGCCGCAGAGACTCCAGACAAGATGGCGTCCAGCATGGCGGCCATTTAAAAAAAATGCACCAGGTCTCTTTGATCGCCATTATAGTAAAGATGATAGCACATGCGGTCTTGTTTTCCGCTCGATTCATTATGCTAATATACAACCCGTACAAATTAGCCAAAAATCCGACACCAGAATCCAATATGGCGGCCAAGATGGCCGCCGAAATGTGAAAATATGCTATTTTCCTGACATGTTACCACCTTTCGTTTGTCTCTGTGGGAAAATGTTAGAATTTTTGCGTCATGTTATACATTTATCATATAGAGGAGTCATTGGCGAACACGTGGGGACCATAATATGCATTCATTGCGGGATATTTTTGTCCGATATCACGTTTTCCCAAATGCCGGTATCATAATTATGTCAAAGCTGAATCTCCGTTAATAACGCGATGTTATGTTTCGAATCAATGAATGTTATTGCTATTATAACAACACCCATGCATATATATTTGCAGGAGATACTCGAGCTAGGATTCCTCTTATACCTGAGTTGAGGAATATTTACCCAAATCCAAGATGGCGGCCAAAATGGCCACCAGAAAAAAAAAATCTCCGAAAATCGCTGATTTTAACATCAGTGAGCATTATTGTCATGACAACTCCACACCTGCTTACTATTGTAAGTTGTGAACACTTAGGCGAAGAACTTTCCTTGTACCATATCCAAATACAAGTCCCCCAAATCCAAAATAGCGCCCACAATGGCGGACAGATTTTGAAAAATCACCGAAATTCCCTCATATTCACATCATTGGCATTATTGTCGAGACAACTCCACCCATGCTTACAATTGAGTTGGAAATACTGAGGTGAAGTAATTACATTACATCTCATGCAAGAAATTGTTTTCCAAATCGAAGAACCATATATTGAGAAGTGGCTGTTTGGGAAGATCACCAGCTGTACACGTTGTTATCCCCATTAGGTCACCAAAGCTGACAATACGCAGATAGATAGGTCCTTCTGGAAGCTAGTATACGCATCGACCGAATACCTTTATAGTGTATCGCACAAGATGACGCATTTACCCCATATGTAGCATCTGAATTATACCATAAGCTATACCACGAATGAAGCTCGCTAAGAATTCCAAGCTTTCAAAACAAACACGTGAGCTGGACACCGGCATATGTATTGTTTGAAACATTCCGATTAGTGGCACCCTCCTACAAAGAAGAGTAGTGAACTGTTGTTGTAAGTGAGATAGATTAATCTGACGAAGAGACGGAAACGAGTCTAGATAATGCTGAATGTGGCAATTCAGAATAAGCTCAGGTACTGTTGTTTTGATTCTTGGAAGTCATAATATGACTATTCGGCGCACCTATATACGGTTACGGCCAGTATGAGCCCTTAGTGGAGAATGGATTTTGAAATGCCACATCGCGATTGTGGGTTTTCATCCTTCCAAATAGTCCAAGTCTTCTCGTACTAAAACCGGCTAAGATATTGGGATGGCGGTGCCGGTCTTTAGTCCGAGTTCCAGGCCCATGGTCTCCTTTGACACGAGTTAATCGTTAGTGACCCGCTCAAATAAAACCACAATTATATGAAATAAAATATCACAATTGCTACAATAAACGGATAGTTTCCGCAGAAGACATGCTATTTGATCTGAAACCCACATCGGTTGTGAATTGAAAGCGGTAATTTAATGTGAAAAGAAACTTTTGCCGCAGTGTTTACATATTTTTTAAAGTATGCGAACTCAGTTGACCTTGCGAACTGCGTTCGGCATTTTCCGGTGAAAATATTCCGTAGATTTTCAATCAACCACGCACGATGAATTCTCCATTGTAATCGTAATTATACGTGACAATAAATAAATTATTACATAGATTAAATACATATTGAAGATATAAATGTAATACATTAAATAAATTACGGGAATTATAACCATCTCACAGTTTAAAACAGTGTAAACACAATGACCATTAGAATATCATGGGGGCCGCCATTTTGTTTGTATCGAAATTCGTCTCGGCCAAAACAAACACCGGACAATGCCGAAGTTCTTCGGAACCTGAGTTCGGCTTTCAGTTAAGTAAACAAACAGAAAAAACAGCGATGTTGGTGACAATCAACCGGAATATTCTATGCGTAATTTAACATGAAAGTTAGATTATTATACACCATTATGACCATGATATGTCTCTCTTTCCGATGTATATAGCATCATGTATTGATTCATTAGGTAAATCGAGTAAAATACACCACAGATTCCCGCCACAGATCGTGGGCGTAACTCGTGTGATAGGATTGGTATGCAAGCGGGCTGGGACTAAAAACAGCAAATCGCCATCCCAATATCTTAGCTGGTTTTAGTACAAGAAGACTGGGACTACCTTCCAAAGGGCTACGACTTACATTGGAACTAATAGATGGCTTATGTTATGTACCGTTTCGTTTATACAAATCAATATTATGACAAAAAGTTGAAATTAGTATGTGATAATATCGGCTTCTTTTCAATTTCTGCCCGCCAGTTTGGCCGCCATATTGACTGTGAGTATCACTTGCCAAACCCTAATGAATAATTCATACATATCAACATGTAATGGTGGGTAGAAATCGCGAAACAATAACGCCCATCCTAAGAAAGTAAAGGAATGTAGGCGTGTTTTCAAATTTCGGTCGCCATCTTCGATTTGGAAAACCATTTCTTGCATGAGATGTAAGGTAATTACTTCACCTCAGTGTTTCCAACTCAACTGTACGCGTGGATGGAGATGTCTCGACAATAATGCCCAATGATGTGAATATGCGGGAATTTCGGTGATTTTTCAAAATCTGTCCGCCATTGTGGGCGCCATTTTGGATTTGGGGGACTTTTATATGGATATGGTACAAGGAAAGTTCTTCGCCTAGGTGTTCCCAACTTACAATAGTAAGCAGGTGTGGAGTTGTCATGACAATAATGCGCACTGATGTTAAAATCAGCGATTTTCGGCGATTTTTTATTTGTGGTGGCCATCTTGGATTTGGGTAAATATTCCTCAACTCAGGTATAAGAGGAATCCTAGCTCGAGTATCTCCTGCAAATATATATGCATGGGTGTTGTTATAATAGCAATAACATTCGGAGATTCGGCTTTGACCTATGATACCGGCATTTGGGAAAACGTGATATCGGACAAAAATATCCCGCAATGAATGCATATTATGGTCCCCATGTGTTCGCCAATTACTCCTCTATATAATAAATGTATAACATGACGCAAAAATTCTAACATTTCCCCACAGAGACAAACGAAAGGGGGCAACATGTCAGAAAAATAGCATATTTTCACATTTCGGCGGCCATCTTGGCCGCCATATTGGATTCTGGTGTCGGATTTTTGGCTAATTTGTAAGGGTTGTATATTAGCATAACGAATCGAGCGGAAAACAAGACCGCATGTGCTATCATCTTTACTATAATGGCGATCAAAGAGACCTGGTGCATTTAAAAAAATGGCCGCCATGATGGACGCCATCTTGTCTGGAGTCTCTGCGGCCACTTTTTTTCTTGTTAACAAGTGACAAAAATTAGAGGAGACCTTAAGGAAGAATATTAGTGGGGTGAAGTTAAGTCCTGGGGGGGGGGGGTGCAGAGGTCGACCAATATATCCTGGACTATATTGTGTCGTGTGCATCGCTATACAGGAAATCAAGTACTTTATGAAGATGGGCAAGTGTAAAAGAGCAAAACCTGCAACGTTCTCTCAAATTTACATGTATTTTATGTGTTTTGACTAATCTACTTAACCATTAAACTGCATTCTGTTTAAAATGAACGCTGTCTCCAGTTTTAGACATCTTGGTTCTGATAATCCAGGTGGTATATTCATTAGGGAACGCTAATTTAGTGTATCGTGGTATGAATCACATCGTTGATCATGTATCGTTTCGTAACCCAGTGTATCGTTACAGCCCTATATAAGGATTAACTGTCATGTGGACTGTTTTTATGGAGATGTAACCGTGAGGTAAGTGGACATAACTTGTGTAAAACCCGAAGGGTTTTACATACAAGTTATGACCACTTACCTCACGGTTACATCTCCATAAAAATAGTCCCCATGACAGTTAATCCTTATATTTAAATACATTTAGCGAAAAAGCCACTTTTGTAAATGTATTTAAATCGAAAAGTGTATCGTGACAAAAACAGCCCAAAATACCCAAATAGCACCCTTGGCAAAAGTTAATAGGAACAATTTCTCTTCATAATGAAACCCGATGATGTATTAAGTCAATCCTGCGCGAGTCCAAATGCGCCCAAAACATTACGCGTTCGTCTTTCCAAACCCAATGACGTATCGATGTTGTTATGGGCTTGGTGTTATTGAGCCGTTGCGCATTCACCGAGAAATAACTGCAACTAGCCACGTGGGCGCCGACCAATCAGAATGCTGGATTTAGTGATGACAACACTTAGTATGTAAATATACTGCAATGTAATTCGTTTTACTGGATTTCTAAACTTTCCATACGAATGCAAATATTTGAATAGTGTGGTTATCGTTATGATAATAGCCAAGGATATATAATCTCTTCTGTAGGTATATTTAGGATCACTCACATTTGTTCACTGGTGTTACACTTGATTTTGTGACAACTGATATCTCCTTAAAGGTACTCAATCCGACCAGAGGGTCCCCATCTCAACAGATTCCAACAACAACAGTCCGATCAGAGGGTCCTATATTACTATTTCTTTGGCTTTGGTGGTAAAAAATATTTGATTCGAGTCGAGGAACCCATCAAACAAAGCTCAGAGTTATTAGATATTGATTTTTGAAAATTCTTATGTTCTCGAGATGAGTACTAATACTTGCCGTCAATTTCGTTTCCTGCTCGAGATTTGTACACCAAAACTCTATTCAAACCGACAAGGATGGATAACTCTAAAATCAATTGGTAATAATAACGCAATTTTGACTGAGATCTGGGCCAGAAAGTATTCCCGATAATGAAAAATAATAGATTTCTAAAATCGATATCTAACAAATCTGAGCTTTGATAGGTGACTCTCGACTCGAATCAAATATTTTTGACCCCCGAAGCCATTGAAATAGTAATTGAGAGGAGTTTTATCGGATTGAGTACCTTTGAAGGTACTCAATCCGAACAGAGGGTCCCCATCTCAACAGATTCCAACAACAACAATCCGATCAGAGGGTCCTATATTACTATTTCTTTGGTTTTGGGGGTAAAAAATATTTGATTCGAGTCAAGGAACCCATCAAACATATTAAAAGAATGCACTGGCTTACAGGATGAATGTAAATATTTTTAGGCCACTGCATTCTCTTATATATGCAAGGCTCCCTGTGGAGGACTCGCATATATAGGAGAATGCATTGGCACAGAGTTTGCGCAAAATTTCAGGAAGCTCCAGTCATGTAAAGGTTAATATCTCACACCCCACTACTTCCCAGATTGGGGGGGCTTCAATCCACTGTCTGGAAGATAAATTTAGTATTCAACAGAATTTCTTGATATTTGCTATATGGGTCACATTTGAGAAGACACGGGTCAAGTTCGAATATGGTGATTAATTGCAACAAAATAATGCTAACCACTGTCTACTATGGTATCAAATTTCCCAATATGTGTTATTTGTCAACATTTTGTACAACTAAATATGGCCGTATTATCAATTGAGTATCACGAAATTTGGCCGTATTACCACTTGATTTTAGAGTTATCCATCTTGATCCGCAATTTTGTCCGTTTGACGACGTGTTTCTGGGCCACAAATAATTGCACATCTAGAGAAATAACAAACTTCCAAAGTCGATATCTGATCACTCTTTGATGGGTGGGTTCCTCGACTCAAATCAAATATTGTTTACCCACGAAGCCAAAGAAATAGTAATTTGGGAGCGTTAATTCGGATAATGCATTTTTAAGTTCTGGACCATTTTTTCTGCAGTATCTCTCCTGGACCACAGCAAGATATTTTTTTTATAAAACCCGATTTCAAGACTGTAAAAAAACGTTTTCTGTGTATAAAACACTGACAAACTGAAGATTGGATATATTATTTTGTCTATAAAGTGGTTTATTCCTGATGTTACAGAGCAAAATATCTGACATTTTGCCTTGGTGGTGAGTGCTAACAGGATATATATCTCCCGCTCGTTGCGTTCCAAACGTTTCCGCGAGATAGTCTGAAGTTTCATGGCCGATCTCTTCTAAAAAATAGCCCGTAAAACTGTCCCAATGTTGTACATTTCATACATAAAAATCTAAATAAAATAAATATTAATTGAAAGAAGCGTTTCCGGACAAGGCTATTCGGTGTAAATCATGCTGGAATTCCATTCAAGTGTATCCATAATTATCTCAATTTAGTTGAATTGAAATATGTAATTTGAATTGAATTGAAAGCCTTTTGTGTCATGTAATCTACTTCAATGCCTCTGCAGCTGAACTGCATTCCACCGTAGCTTCCATTGCAATGCAGGGCTTTAACAATTAAAGATACGGGCGGCGTTGGCGGTGGGTATGCTGTTAAAATATTCACCTCCCTCAAAAACCGTCATAAACAGAAAGAATAGTAAAATATAGTATGGAATCCTATTAGGGCCACTTGCTAATGGCGCTTTCGGCGCGCGCCGAAACATATCCTAATGGCGCACTTTTTGTCGCTTCCGGCGCGCGCCATTAGGGAGTGGACCTAATAGTATGCCTAATGGCGCTTTCGGCGCGCGCCGAAAGCGACAAAAAGTGCGCCATTAGTAACGCGCCGAAAGCGACAAAATGTGCGCCGTTACGGCGCACATTTTGTCGCTTTCGGCGCGCCGACACATGCGCTAATATCGCACATTTTGTCGCTTTCGGCGCGCGACAAAAAGTGCGCCGTAACCGCGCATATTTTGGCGCGTTACTAATGGCGCACTTTTTGTCGCTTTCGGCGCCGAAAGCGCCATTAGCAAGTGGCCCTAATAGGATTCCATAATATAGACAGAACTTGTTCTTATACCAATCAGAAATATGGCATAAACAGTTTGTTATTGTCACGTGTCTTTCCTTTGTTATGTAAACAAAAGCAAAAAAGTTACAGAACCTGGCTTTTGTTTAATCCGGATATGGTAAACATAAAGAGCGTTATTTGTTACTGTTTTCCTGATATGGAAATAATAAAGAGCGTTTATATCATTTGTGTGTGATTAACCAAAAGAATTGAGTTGTGTTATTGTAAATTAGTTGAATTGAAATATGTAATTTGAATTGAATTGAAAGCCTTTTGTGTCATGTAATCTACTTCAATGCCTCTGCAGCTGAACTGCATTCCACCGTAGCTTCCATTGCAATGCAGGGCTTTAACAATTAAAGATACGGGCGGCGTTGGCGGTGGGTATGCTGTTAAAATATGCACCTCCCTCAAAAACCGTCATAAACAGAAAGAATAGTAAAATATAGTATGGAATCCTATTAGGGCCACTTGCTAATGGCGCTTTCGGCGCACTTTTTGTCGCTTTCGGCGCGCGCCGAAACATACCCTAATGGCGCACTTTTTGTCGCTTCCGGCGCGCGCCATTAGGGAGTGGACCTAATAGTATGCATAATGGCGCTTTCGGCGCGCGCCGAAAGCGACAAAAAGTGCGCCATTAGTAACGCGCCGAAACATGCGCTAATATCGCACATTTTGTCGCTTTCGGCGCGCGACAAAAAGTGCGCCGAAAGCGACAAAAAGTGCGCGTAACCGCGCATATTTTGTCGCTTTCGGCGCGTTACTAATGGCGCACCTTTTGTCGCTTTCGGCGCCGAAAGCGCCATTAGCATGTGGCCCTAATAGGATTCCATAATATAGACAGAACTTGTTCTTATACCAATCAGAAATATGGCATAAACAGTTTGTTATTGTCACGTGTCTTTCCTTTGTTATGTAAACAAAAGCAAAAAAGTTACAGAACCTGGCTTTTGTTTAATCCGGATATGGTAAACATAAAGAGCGTTATTTGTTACTGTTTTCCTGATATGGAAATAATAAAGAGCGTTTATATCATTTGTGTGTGATTAACCAAAAGAATTGAGTTGTGTTATTGTAAACAGAAGCAAAACTTCTGTAACACGAGCAGGCTCTTGTTTACGTACACCATCGTACGTCTTGGCGACAATATACTATTTACGCGCTTATTATATGTTTGTCATATGGACAAAACTACATAAATTATATATATTTTAATATTCCTTCTGTTGATGGCGATTTGAACAAAAATGAATATTTCTGCAACGAACGCCGCCCGTGCCTTTAAATGTGAATTTGATGTATCGCGATACACTCTCAAACGATACGCGTATATCGTATTAGTCCAGGAGATATTGGTAGACCTCTGCACCCCCCAGGACTTAACTTTACCCCACTAATTTTCTTCCTTAAGGTCTCCTCTAATTTTTTTCACTTGTTAACAAGAACAAAAAGTGGCCGCAGAGACTCCAGACAAGATGGCGTCCAGCATGGCGGCCATTTAAAAAAAATGCACCAGGTCTCTTTGATCGCCATTATAGTAAAGATGATAGCACATGCGGTCTTGTTTTCCGCTCGATTCATTATGCTAATATACAACCCTTACAAATTAGCCAAAAATCCGACACCAGAATCCAATATGGCGGCCAAGATGGCCGCCGAAATGTGAAAATATGCTATTTTCCTGACATGTTAGCACCTTTCGTTTGTCTCTGTGGGAAAATGTTAGAATATTTGCGTCATGTTATACATTTATCATATAGAGGAGTCATTGGCGAACACGTGGGAACCATAATATGCATTCATTGCGGGATATTTTTGTCCGATATCACGTTTTCCCCAAATGCCGGTATCATAATTATGTCAAAGCCGAATCTCCGTTAATAACGCGATGTTATGTTTCGAATCAATGAATGTTATTGCTATTATAACAACACCCATGCATATATATTTGCAGGAGATACTCGAGCTAGGATTCTTCTTATACCTGAGTTGAGGAATATTTACCCAAATCCAAGATGGCGGCCAAAATGGCCACCAGAAATAAAAAATCTCCGAAAATCGCTGATTTTAACATCAGTGAGCATTATTGTCATGACAACTCCACACCTGCTTACTATTGTAAGTTGTGAACACTTAGGCGAAGAACTTTCCTTGTACCATATCCAAATACAAGTCCCCCAAATCCAAAATAGCGCCCACAATGGCGGACAGATTTTGAAAAATCACCGAAATTCCCTCATATTCACATCATTGGGCATTATTGTCGAGACAACTCCACCCATGCTTACAATTGAGTTGGAAATACTGAGGTGAAGTAATTACATTACATCTCATGCAAGAAATTGTTTTCTAAATCGAAGAACCATATATTGAGAAGTGGCTGTTTGGGAAGATCACCAGTTGTACACGTTGTTATCCCCATTAGGTCACCAAAGCTGACAATACGCAGATAGATAGGTCCTTCTGGAAGCTAGTATACGCGTCGACCGAATACCTTTATAGTGTATCGCACAAGATGACGCATTTACCCCATATGTAGCATCTGAATTATACCATAAGCTATACCACGAATGAAGCTCGCTAAGAATTCCAAGCTTTCAAAACAAACACGTGAGCTGGACACCGGCATATGTATTGTTTGAAACATTCCGATTAGTGGCACCCTCCTACAAAGAAGAGTAGTGAACTGTTGTTGTAAGTGAGATAGATTAATCTGACGAAGAGACGGAAACGAGTCTAGATAATGCTGAATGTGGCAATTCAGAATAAGCTCAGGTACTGTTGTTTTGATTCTTGGAAGTCATAATATGACTATTCGGCGCACCTATATACGGTTACGGCCAGTATGAGCCCTTAGTGGAGAATGGATTTTGAAATGCCACATCGCGATTGTGGGTTTTCATCCTTCCAAAGGGCTACGACTTACATTGGAACTAATAGATGGCTTATGTTATGTACCGTTTCGTTTATACAAATCAATATTATGACAAAAAGTTGAAATTAGTATGTGATAATATCGGCTTCTTTTCAATTTCTGCCCGCCAGTTTGGCCGCCATATTGACTGTGAGTATCACTTGCCAAACCCTAATGAATAATTCATACATATCAACATGTAATGGTGGGTAGAAATCGCGAAACAATAACGCCCATCCTAAGAAAGTAAAGGAATGTAGGCGTGTTTTCAAATTTTGGCCGCCATCTTCGATTTGGAAAACCATTTCTTGCATGAGATGTAAGGTAATTACTTCACCTCAGTGTTTCCAACTCAACTGTACGCGTGGATGGAGATGTCTCGACAATAATGCCCAATGATGTGAATATGAGGGAATTTCGGTGATTTTTCAAAATCTGTCCGCCATTGTGGGCGCCATTTTGGATTTGGGGGACTTTTATTTGGATATGGTACAAGGAAAGTTCTTCGCCTAGGTGTTCACAACTTACAATAGTAAGCAGGTGTGGAGTTGTCATGACAATAATGCGCACTGATGTTAAAATCAGCGATTTTCGGCGATTTTTTATTTCTGGTGGCCATCTTGGATTTGGGTAAATATTTCTCAACTCAGGTATAAGAGGAATCCTAGCTCGAGTATCTCCTGCAAATATATATGCATGGGTGTTGTTATAATAGCAATAACATTCATTGATTCGAAACATAACATCGCGTTATTAACGGAGATTCGGCTTTGACCTATGATACCGGCATTTGGGAAAACGTGATATCGGACAAAAATATCCCGCAAAGAATGCATATTATGGTCCCCATGTGTTCGCCAATTACTCCTCTATATGATAAATGTATAACATGACGCAAAAATTCTAACATTTCCCCACAGAGACAAACGAAAGGGGGCAACATGTCAGAAAAATAGCATATTTTCACATTTCGGCGGCCATCTTGGCCGCCATATTGGATTCTGGTGTCGGATTTTTGGCTAATTTGTAAGGGTTGTATATTAGCATAACGAATCGAGCGGAAAACAAGACCGCATCTGCTATCATCTTTACTATAATGGCGATCAAAGAGACCTGGTGCATTAAAAAAAAATGGCCGCCATGATGGACGCCATCTTGTCTGGAGTCTCTGTGGCCACTTTTTTTCTTGTTAACAAGTGACAAAAATTAGAGGAGACCTTAAGGAAGAATATTAGTGGGGCGAAGTTAAGTCCTGGGGGGGGGGGGGGGGGTGCAGAGGTCGACCAATATATCCTGGACTATATTGTGTCGTGTGCATCGCTATACAGGAAATCAAGTACTTTATGAAGATGGGCAAGTGTAAAAGAGCAAAACCTGCAACGTTCTCTCAAATTTACATGTATTTTATGTGTTTTGACTAATCTACTTAACCATTAAACTGCATTCTGTTTAAAATGAACGCTGTCTCCAGTTTTAGACATCTTGGTTCTGATAATCCAGGTGGTATATTCATTAGGGAACGCTAATTTAGTGTATATCGTGGTATGAATCATATCGTTGATCATGTATCGTTTCGTAACCCAGTGTATCGTTACAGCCCCATATAAGGATTAACTGTCATGTGGACTGTTTTATGGAGATGTAACCGTGAGGTAAGTGGACATAACTTGTGTAAAACCCGAAGGGTTTTACATACAAGTTATGACCACTTACCTCACGGTTACATCTCCATAAAAATAGTCCCCATGACAGTTAATCCTTATATTTAAATACATTTAGCGAAAAAGCCACTTTTGTAAATGTATTTAAATCGAAAAGTGTATCGTGACAAAAACAGCCCAAAATACCCAATAGCACCCTTGGCAAAAGTTAATAGGAACAATTTCTCTTCATAATGAAACCCGATGATGTATTAAGTCAATCCTGCGCGAGTCCAAATGCGCCCAAAACATTACGCGTTCGTCTTTCCAAACCCAATGACGTATCGATGTTGTTATGAGCTTGGTGTTATTGAGCCGTTGCGCATTCACCGAGAAATAACTGCAACTAGCCACGTGGGCGCCGACCAATCAGAATGCTGGATTTAGTGATGACAACACTTAGTATGTAAATATACTGCAATGTAATTCGTTTTACTGGATTTCTAAACTTTCCATACGAATGCAAATATTTGAATATTGTGGTTATCGTTATGATAATAGCCAAGGATATATAATAGCGAGTTTGCGATTTCAAACGGGTACGGGTACCGGTACGGGTACTGGTAGCTACCCGTACCGGTACACGTTTTGAAATCGCAAACTGTTTTACGGGTAGAATTAAGCATATCGACGGGTAGTGTATGGTGAGCCAATTGCAGCACAATAGATATGATATAGAGAAAATGTTATCCGCATTCGCTTTCTTGGCCGACGTTATACTTGCTGTTATGGTTATATGATGGACATCTTCGTGGATAATGGATTGCATTAACCAGGGACGAGGCGAAAGTGGAAGGGGTTGGCGTCTTTCTTTGACTCATTTTGGTAACATTTTCAATAATTAGCTTTCATAAGTAATTTCCCAGACCGTTCGAGTGTCGTCTAGAACAGATGGAATTTTCTGACTGAGAAAATATGTTATGATAGCACAAATATACAATTACGCTAATTTAATAATCCAACCATTATTCGGTGTAAAATGTGTTGGTTTAGACCCAGGGTCCAAGAATGTCCTACATGCATGCACTTTTAGTCAGATATAAGACCGAAATTGCCCCTTATATTAGTTGGGGAATATTTAGTCATATAACTGGTAACGGGTTGGAATCTTTCGAAGGGTCGGGCAAGGGAATATTCATCCCAAGAACTTGGATATTTGTCTGGGTCTAAACCCGGATGTAGGTAGAAAAATCAAACTTGTTAAATATAAAGGGTGTTTAATGGTACACTATTCATTATATGGTTCGAATAAAGAGCGTTTGCTTCACGTCTGTGCGAAACAAAGAAAACAGCTAAAAGTCGCTCTGATGACGGTAAGATTGTGCCGAGTATGAGGTGCATGTATATCAGTATTTGGTGTCACTATCGGCCACTACAATACACAACAGTCTTGGGGTTCAAATGCGCCATGTCCGTTCAAAAGTCAAATATCTATATTAAAATGAGAAATCAGTCACCACCACATAAGGTACAATAACTGAACGGTTGTATTCAATCGTGTAACACATTCACGGTGTACTTATGACCATGCACAAAGGGTCGATAGGGGACGTGGCGAGAGGGTGGGGTGTATCACCCCAACTTTTGTCAACAGTTGGATATTGCATATACCTAACACACCAAAACATACGTTGAAATTATTCTGTCATTCAGTTTGATTTTCCAAAAATGTATTAGTGGGGATTTTTTTTTATAGTTTTAGACCAACATTTGCAAATATTCCTACTTTTGGTAGAAAAACATTCGGGTTATATGGTCAACAGCAGGTTGGAAATATCCAACAAATGTAAAGCTTGAGGAAAGTCAATAATTTATCAATTTTCATGTTCAGATTTCAAAACGTTCTCACACCAGACCGAACCATGGTCGACCCGGTATGTCCTGGTCTAACCACATTCAGTGGCTCGTCAATACTGATCATTAATTTGTGAAAAACAAACCAGGGCGTGAATTTGCCTGGTGTTAGACCACTAGATGTTATGATATTGCTATTTCCAGGTTCATATCTACAAAACTGTTCTCGTACTGCATGGTCGGCAAGGTGGACCCCCCCCCCCATCACAGGACTTCTGCAACAAGACTACTGATCCATTTAGAACAGTCCACAATAATATTCAGGACAGTGAAGGATCAGTTGGGGAAATCAGAGCCCAACGGCGTGCACAATTTGAATTACACACAAACCTCTGTTTGGTGTGGTTTAAGGGGGTGTATAATTGGGAATTTGAAGATGGACACACCTTCTCAACGCGGAGACCCCCTATAATTACGTCCCTGTGTCGAGACTGCGTATAGCACCGCCAACCCACTCTCTTAATCATAACATGTCATTACTTGAGTGAAGACAGTTGTCAGTAAACAAATCGGCGTTCCATAGTTATCTTAGTGTTAGAAGCCGCCTCGATACTTTGAACATAAAACATGGCTTAAATGACAAATGTATCAATGAGATTTGGCAATGAAATCGTGCAATAAATAGATTAATGCATAGCTGACTGTTATTTCGTAGAACTAATGTACTTTTGAGTGAGAAAACTTTAGCGAAAGACTACCAGTCAATGGGATACATCTACCCGTTCCAAATCCCTATCGCTTTATGTGCTGCATGCAAAGTACGCAAATGACCGTGACGATTTTCACCGATCTACCTGGATCTACCGGTACCCGTACCCGTCCGACGGGTATCGCAAACTCGCTATTCTCTTCTGTAGGTATATTTAGGATCACTCACATTTGTTCACTGGTGTTACACTTGATTTTGTGACAACTGATATCTCCTTAAAGGTACTCAATCCGACCAGAGGGTCCCCATCTCAACAGATTCCAACAACAACAATCCGATCAGAGGGTCCTATATTACTATTTCTTTGGCTTTGGTGGTAAAAAATATTTGATTCGAGTCGAGGAACCCATCAAACAAAGCTCAGAGTTATTAGATATTGATTTTTGAAAATTCTTATGTTCTCGAGATGAGTACTAATACTTGCCGTCAATTTCGTTTCCTGCTCGAGATTAGTACACCAAAACTCTATTCAAACCGACAAGGATGGATAACTCTAAAATCAATTGGTAATAATAACGCAATTTTGACTGAGATCTGGGCCAGAAAGTATTCCCGATAATGAAAAATAATAGATTTCTAAAATCGATATCTAACAAATCTGAGCTTTGATGGGTGACTCTCGACTCGAATCAAATATTTTTGACCCCCGAAGCCATTGAAATAGTAATTGAGAGGAGTTTTATCGGATTGAGTACCTTTGAAGGTACTCAATCCGAACAGAGGGTCCCCATCTCAACAGATTCCAACAACAACAATCCGATCAGAGGGTCCTATATTACTATTTCTTTGGCTTTGGGGGTAAAAAATATTTGATTCGAGTCAAGGAACCCATCAAACAAAGCTCAGAGTTATTAGATATTGATTTTTGAAATTTGTTATTTACTCGAGATGAGTACTAATAATTGAATTTAAAAGTCAAAGGAACCCATCAAACAAAGCTCAGAGTTATTAGATATTGATTTTTGAAATTTGTTATTTACTCGAGATGAGTACTAATAATTGAATTTAAAAGTCACCTTCTTAAAGACTGATGTTACCATTCCATCCTTCAGAATCTCTGGTGCTTTCCCTTGTACTGTGGAGTTGAGGAGTTTGAATCGGTAATATTCGATGTCTGTCTTGGGCAAACTTCAGGTGTTCTGCAGCGAGTCCCATGCAGTCAGAGGCTTATCGTTTAGGTGAAATCGGTAGCCGAGGGGTATCGTACTGCATGGTCTCTCGTGCTATAGCGGACCGGGGATCGCAACCTGGTCAGGATATTCTGACAAAAATCAGAACTCGGTCAGATACCATGTAATGTTTGTCAGGCTGAAAAGTCTCATTCGAGATAACTGAATAAAGATCTGAATGCAAAATGCCGACCCCCCCCCCCCCCATTACAACACTAGTCCAAGTATGTTGTCGTGGTGCAGTACGCTGTCCGATCGGGCGCGGACATTAATGGCTGACCCGTGTACACGCCTCGGTGTGTGCACGTTAATGCACGTTAAAGAACGCTAAGACTGGAGTCACCACAGGGTTATAAAGTTACTCGGCCGTGGTGGTAGAACATGGATACAGATACAGATATTGTTATTGCTTTTGAAATTTCTTCTGTGTGATTTTATCGATGGATTCTTCTTGCTTAAGGCAGAAGTCTTCAATGTATCTCATATATATTTTGAAGACCTCTGTCTGTATGTTTGCATGTTTGTCTGTATGTTTGTCATTTATACAAATCTACGATTCTCGACCGATCGGGACGAAACTTGGTACGTGTGTGTAGTTTGACCAGGCGGCGGACGTTGTCGTAATGGCGAGCCCGTGCGGCGCCCGCTTCGCGCATGCGCAGACGAGATCTCGGAAACGGGTGGAGCTATCGACTTGAAATTTGCTATGTGAATGTATCTTGCCCCGGATACGAATTTTATCGCGTCGCAGAGCCCGTGCGACGTCAGCTTCGCGCATGCGCAGACCAGATCTCGGAAACGGGTGTAGCTATCGACTTGTTATGAGCTTGGTGTTATTGAGCCGTTGCGCATTCACCGAGAAATAACTGCAACTAGCCACGTGGGCGCCGACCAATCAGAATGCTGGATTTAGTGATGACAACACTTAGTATGTAAATATACTGCAATGTAATTCGTTTTACTGGATTTCTAAACTTTCCATACGAATGCAAATATTTGAATATTGTGGTTATCGTTATGATAATAGCCAAGGATATATAATAGCGAGTTTGCGATTTCAAACGGGTACGGGTACCGGTACGGGTACTGGTAGCTACCCGTACCGGTACACGTTTTGAAATCGCAAACTGTTTTACGGGTAGAATTAAGCATATCGACGGGTAGTGTATGGTGAGCCAATTGCAGCACAATAGATATGATATAGAGAAAATGTTATCCGCATTCGCTTTCTTGGCCGACGTTATACTTGCTGTTATGGTTATATGATGGACATCTTCGTGGATAATGGATTGCATTAACCAGGGACGAGGCGAAAGTGGAAGGGGTTGGCGTCTTTCTTTGACTCATTTTGGTAACATTTTCAATAATTAGCTTTCATAAGTAATTTCCCAGACCGTTCGAGTGTCGTCTAGAACAGATGGAATTTTCTGACTGAGAAAATATGTTATGATAGCACAAATATACAATTACGCTAATTTAATAATCCAACCATTATTCGGTGTAAAATGTGTTGGTTTAGACCCAGGGTCCAAGAATGTCCTACATGCATGCACTTTTAGTCAGATATAAGACCGAAATTGCCCCTTATATTAGTTGGGGAATATTTAGTCATATAACTGGTAACGGGTTGGAATCTTTCGAAGGGTCGGGCAAGGGAATATTCATCCCAAGAACTTGGATATTTGTCTGGGTCTAAACCCGGATGTAGGTAGAAAAATCAAACTTGTTAAATATAAAGGGTGTTTAATGGTACACTATTCATTATATGGTTCGAATAAAGAGCGTTTGCTTCACGTCTGTGCGAAACAAAGAAAACAGCTAAAAGTCGCTCTGATGACGGTAAGATTGTGCCGAGTATGAGGTGCATGTATATCAGTATTTGGTGTCACTATCGGCCACTACAATACACAACAGTCTTGGGGTTCAAATGCGCCATGTCCGTTCAAAAGTCAAATATCTATATTAAAATGAGAAATCAGTCACCACCACATAAGGTACAATAACTGAACGGTTGTATTCAATCGTGTAACACATTCACGGTGTACTTATGACCATGCACAAAGGGTCGATAGGGGACGTGGCGAGAGGGTGGGGTGTATCACCCCAACTTTTGTCAACAGTTGGATATTGCATATACCTAACACACCAAAACATACGTTGAAATTATTCTGTCATTCAGTTTGATTTTCCAAAAATGTATTAGTGGGGATTTTTTTTTATAGTTTTAGACCAACATTTGCAAATATTCCTACTTTTGGTAGAAAAACATTCGGGTTATATGGTCAACAGCAGGTTGGAAATATCCAACAAATGTAAAGCTTGAGGAAAGTCAATAATTTATCAATTTTCATGTTCAGATTTCAAAACGTTCTCACACCAGACCGAACCATGGTCGACCCGGTATGTCCTGGTCTAACCACATTCAGTGGCTCGTCAATACTGATCATTAATTTGTGAAAAACAAACCAGGGCGTGAATTTGCCTGGTGTTAGACCACTAGATGTTATGATATTGCTATTTCCAGGTTCATATCTACAAAACTGTTCTCGTACTGCATGGTCGGCAAGGTGGACCCCCCCCCCCCCATCACAGGACTTCTGCAACAAGACTACTGATCCATTTAGAACAGTCCACAATAATATTCAGGACAGTGAAGGATCAGTTGGGGAAATCAGAGCCCAACGGCGTGCACAATTTGAATTACACACAAACCTCTGTTTGGTGTGGTTTAAGGGGGTGTATAATTGGGAATTTGAAGATGGACACACCTTCTCAACGCGGAGACCCCCTATAATTACGTCCCTGTGTCGAGACTGCGTATAGCACCGCCAACCCACTCTCTTAATCATAACATGTCATTACTTGAGTGAAGACAGTTGTCAGTAAACAAATCGGCGTTCCATAGTTATCTTAGTGTTAGAAGCCGCCTCGATACTTTGAACATAAAACATGGCTTAAATGACAAATGTATCAATGAGATTTGGCAATGAAATCGTGCAATAAATAGATTAATGCATAGCTGACAGTTATTTCGTAGAACTAATGTACTTTTGAGTGAGAAAACTTTAGCGAAAGACTACCAGTCAATGGGATACATCTACCCGTTCCAAATCCCTATCGCTTTATGTGCTGCATGCAAAGTACGCAAATGACCGTGACGATTTTCACCGATCTACCTGGATCTACCGGTACCCGTACCCGTCCGACGGGTATCGCAAACTCGCTATTCTCTTCTGTAGGTATATTTAGGATCACTCACATTTGTTCACTGGTGTTACACTTGATTTTGTGACAACTGATATCTCCTTAAAGGTACTCAATCCGACCAGAGGGTCCCCATCTCAACAGATTCCAACAACAACAATCCGATCAGAGGGTCCTATATTACTATTTCTTTGGCTTTGGTGGTAAAAAATATTTGATTCGAGTCGAGGAACCCATCAAACAAAGCTCAGAGTTATTAGATATTGATTTTTGAAAATTCTTATGTTCTCGAGATGAGTACTAATACTTGCCGTCAATTTCGTTTCCTGCTCGAGATTTGTACACCAAAACTCTATTCAAACCGACAAGGATGGATAACTCTAAAATCAATTGGTAATAATAACGCAATTTTGACTGAGATCTGGGCCAGAAAGTATTCCCGATAATGAAAAATAATAGATTTCTAAAATCGATATCTAACAAATCTGAGCTTTGATGGGTGACTCTCGACTCGAATCAAATATTTTTGACCCCCGAAGCCATTGAAATAGTAATTGAGAGGAGTTTTATCGGATTGAGTACCTTTGAAGGTACTCAATCCGAACAGAGGGTCCCCATCTCAACAGATTCCAACAACAACAATCCGATCAGAGGGTCCTATATTACTATTTCTTTGGCTTTGGGGGTAAAAAATATTTGATTCGAGTCAAGGAACCCATCAAACAAAGCTCAGAGTTATTAGATATTGATTTTTGAAATTTGTTATTTACTCGAGATGAGTACTAATAATTGAATTTAAAAGTCAAAGGAACCCATCAAACAAAGCTCAGAGTTATTAGATATTGATTTTTGAAATTTGTTATTTACTCGAGATGAGTACTAATAATTGAATTTAAAAGTCACCTTCTTAAAGACTGATGTTACCATTCCATCCTTCAGAATCTCTGGTGCTTTCCCTTGTACTGTGGAGTTGAGGAGTTTGAATCGGTAATATTCGATGTCTGTCTTGGGCAAACTTCAGGTGTTCTGCAGCGAGTCCCATGCAGTCAGAGGCTTATCGTTTAGGTGAAATCGGTAGCCGAGGGGTATCGTACTGCATGGTCTCTCGTGCTATAGCGGACCGGGGATCGCAACCTGGTCAGGATATTCTGACAAAAATCAGAACTCGGTCAGATACCATGTAATGTTTGTCAGGCTGAAAAGTCTCATTCGAGATAACTGAATAAAGATCTGAATGCAAAATGCCGACCCCCCCCCCATTACAACACTAGTCCAAGTATGTTGTCGTGGTGCAGTACGCTGTCCGATCGGGCGCGGACATTAATGGCTGACCCGTGTACACGCCTCGGTGTGTGCACGTTAATGCACGTTAAAGAACGCTAAGACTGGAGTCACCACAGGGTTATAAAGTTACTCGGCCGTGGTGGTAGAACATGGATACAGATACAGATATTGTTATTGCTTTTGAAATTTCTTCTGTGTGATTTTATCGATGGATTCTTCTTGCTTAAGGCAGAAGTCTTCAATGTATCTCATATATATTTTGAAGACCTCTGTCTGTATGTTTGCATGTTTGTCTGTATGTTTGTCATTTATACAAATCTACGATTCTCGACCGATCGGGACGAAACTTGGTACGTGTGTGTAGTTTGACCAGGCGGCGGACGTTGTCGTAATGGCGAGCCCGTGCGGCGCCCGCTTCGCGCATGCGCAGACGAGATCTCGGAAACGGGTGGAGCTATCGACTTGAAATTTGCTATGTGAATGTATCTTGCCCCGGATACGAATTTTATCGCGTCGCAGAGCCCGTGCGACGTCAGCTTCGCGCATGCGCAGACCAGATCTCGGAAACGGGTGGAGCTATCGACTTGAAATTTGG
Source organism: Siphonodentalium dalli (assembly GCA_032622095.1). Classification (NCBI taxonomy): domain Eukaryota; kingdom Metazoa; phylum Mollusca; class Scaphopoda; order Gadilida; family Siphonodentaliidae; genus Siphonodentalium; species Siphonodentalium dalli. Next base: position 79,813,013 of record CP136063.1, on the reverse strand, counting down.
TATGTGAATGTATCTTGCCCCGGATACGAATTTTATCGGGTCACCGAGCCCGTGCGACGCCAGCTTCGCGCATGCGCAGACCAGATCTCGGAAACGGGTGGAGCTATCGATTTGAAATTTGGTATGTGAATGTATCTTGCCACGGATACGAATTTTATCGGGTCGCCGAGCCCGTGCGACGTCAGCTTCGCGCATGCGCAGACCAGATCTCGGAAACGGGTAGAGCTATCGACTTGAAATTTGGTTTTTGAATAGCCCGGACAACGTCGGGCTGGGTAGAGCTATCGACTTGAAATTTGGTTTTTGAATAGCCCGGACAACGTCGGGCTTATCGGCTAGTAGTATATATATATAGGTCAAGGTCTATGTTTTCTTTGTGGTATGGGTCATTTGTATGAGTTACCTTACGTATGTAGTGGACGCTGGTAGTTTGCCACTGTATCCACCTCACATTGTGTTATTTCACCGTATTCGGCTGCATCTCTAGACATATTTGGGTTGCATGGTTGGAAATCAGTCACCAATTCCGCTTTATAGTCATACTTAACATCCTGATTTCTCCAATGATGATCTAGTCTGTTTTTGAATTGGTTTATATCTTCAGCATACACCACTTCGTCTGGTAGATTGTTCCAAGTTGTGGCCACTCTTTGGCTGAATGTGTGTTTTCTCACGTCATAGTTAGATCTTTCTTTGTACAGTTTATAGTTGTGGCCTCTGGTCCGAGATTCGGTGTTTCTTGTAAAAATGTTTTATACTTCAGGATCGACGCAGTTGAATATTTTGAAACATTCAATCATATCACATCGGTGGCTTCTGTACATCAGGGTTGGACGGTTGGTAGTTCCATTTTTCTTAGCCTATCCTCATATCCCATATCTTTTAGTCCTGCATGGTATACTAGTTCTGTTGCTCTCTTTTGAACTTTTTCCATTGGAACTGTGTTTTTTTTTAGATATGGTCTCCAAGCAGGTTGAACATATTCGAGTAATGGTCTTACCAGTCCTTTATATAGAGTTTTGCCATTGTGGTATAGTCTAAGTAGGTGAATGATCTTAGAACTGATGGCTCCAAGAACACTGTTGGCTTTCTGTATTTTTTCGTTTATGTGGTCTTCAAATGATAGATTTATGTCTGTGGTTACTCCTATGTCCTTTTCCACCTGTTTTAATTTAGTTTCACTCCCATTCTTGTCTTTCAAGTTGTAATTTGGCTGATACTCCTCTTTCCCAACATTCATGACAACACATTTCTCTGGATGGAATCTTAGTAACCAGTTGTTTGACCACATTTGGAATTAATCAAGGTCGCTTTGCAGTGTATCCATATCATTTTCCTCTGTTATCTCCTTATAAATTGTTGTATCATCTGCAAACAGCATCACTTCTGATTTTACACATTCAGGTAAGTCATTGATATATACAGGACAAACAGCAGTGGGCCAAGTATACTTCCTTGAGGATGTTTCTCTGATGATGTTCCGTTTACTATGACTTGTTGTTCCTTTCTGTTAGAAAATCTTGTATCCAGCCTAGGATGATCCCTCTGATGTTATAACTGCTAGTCTTCTTTACCAACCTCCTATGTGGGACGGTATCAAAGGCTTTCATATAGTCCATGTATATTATTACTACATGAGTTGGATGTCCGCTGTCCATAGATTTGGTCCATTTATCTAGTGTGTGTAGCAGCTGCAGTGTTGTAGACCTTCTTTTGGTGTAACCAAACTGAGTTGCCAAGTTTTTAAAGTGATTCGACCATCCTTTGAGTATATCTTTTGGGGTATATATCTATCTTCATGTCTTAATTAAATCTAACATTTTTTATTGAAGTGTTTTGTCAGTTACAATTCATTCTGGCTTGATCTAGACAATTTTCAAATGCATATGGACAGTTCAGTTTCTCAGAATAATGCAGAATGAATTGTAACCTACATAAATAAATGCGACATTTCTTCACATTACGTGTGCGGCGGCAAGTCCTGTGTAGGGGACTGAACTCCTCGTGGAGCTTGGCTGAACAGCAGTGTTTTTGCTACCGTCTTTTACCGCACCAAATATCCGTTTCCGGATTCGACATTTTGGACTTGTATGTTCGGTTATCGTTCTTGGGGAAAAGCCGCTTTTTGTCCAAACTTGTTTCAGCTCGTTGCGTCATTGACAACAGAATTGCAGTTTGTCCCATTAATGTCTGATATATTGAGTTTAAAACCGAGAAAAAGATGACGTCTTCGGATCCAATGTTAGGATTTGATAGAGAACTGATTGATTTAGCAAACTCATTGCTGCAAAAACTCCATGTTCGAAACAAAGTTGAATCCTTCGATGAGATCCCAAACATTTTTGTGACGCTGTTCGAGGGTTTGTGTGGTGAAAAACTCATAAGTGTTGTTCGCGATCCGGTTACTGCAGAAGATGAAATACATAACTGTCAAATTGTGATAGATGCACTTGCAGCAGACATTCTTAATACGTCACTATCACACATTTCTGGAAGAAAAATCATTATTAAAAATGACCGCACTGCCATATCGAACATTCTTGAAATATTCTCAGGACTCCTTGACTACATGCTGAACAAAATTGACCCTGAAAGTTCAATGAATACTGACAGAGATTCTATTGCCAATGACCCTGACATGTTGACAATAGACCACATGAATGATTTTTTAAAGTCAGAATTCAAAGATAGTCTTCCTGAAGTTGATGCCAAATTCCGAACACTTGCAGTGTCACCAGATGGATTTAATGATAAAATTCAAGCAGCAGATTTCGTTAACGATACTCAAGAACTTCTCAACATTGGAGATGAAACTTATGATGCTGACATGAGCAAAGACGCCTTGGACACAACGACAAGTATAATACAGGAAGCTGATATAATAGAGCAACAGCTTCAAGATATTCGGAGACAAAATGCTGTTGGCAATTCACAAACGGAGACAACAAACTTGCCACTGTCTTCTAAAGAAAACTATCTAGACTTTAACAGAAGACATCTTCAGTCTAATGTGTATCGCTATGGCAATGACAGTGATGACAAATCATTGCTCTCAGATGTTGCTCGAGCACCAAGATATCATGTGCCATCTTCATTCAGACATGTGAGCGACAAGTCAGCATTGTCTGATTTCACAAAGCTCAATAGCCATTCCTCAAGAAGCGGCAAGGAAAATCGAAACAAACAGGTTCTACAAGCAGATATAGCCAAATATGAGGCAATTGAGAAGACACTTGAAAAGACAGCAAGGTTGGCAAGGGAAGCGATTAACAATGATTATCCTGAACAAGAAGATGATAATAATGATGTATATGAAATGAAATTAGATTCTCTTGCCAGCAGAACAAAGGCTATAAATGATCGATTGGATAATTTTGCGCTATCACTCCATGGACATAGAAATGAGTATGATCCTGAGACTAGGGGGGACCGTGGACTGACTGATGATGCTAGAGCAGGTCGGAAAGTATCTTTTGTGGATGAAAGATCAGCTTCTGATACCGATCTCAGTTATTCAAATGGGAAGATAAACAATCGGAAGGATACAAGGAGTCCACCTTTGATCATTGATGATTTGGATGAAATTGTTACTCAGAATAAGAATAACAGGACATCCAAAAATGACTCTTATCATTTGAAATTGAAGAAAAAGTTCAACAAGCTAATGTGTGATGACTTTGAAAATCAAGATCGTGTAGCTAATGAGATGTCTTCCAAACCAGAACATATAACCCATATATCATTTGCCAATCGACAACTGAAAAAAGAAGATGATTATTTTAACAGGAGGACAGACTTTCTCAAAAAAGTATACAAGGAGGATTATAATGAAATTGTTGGAGAAGTTAAAGCTCATATCCGGAAAGAATTGCAAAAGCTGAAAGAGACGGAAGACAAGCTGAAGACACAGAAACCCAAAATGAAATGTCCTAAACCAACTAAGTCAAAGATTACTCCAAAAAGCAGGACTGTGATTGCCATCAAGAAGTCACGTGTTGTCAAGCCCATGGCTGCTTCTAAACCTTCCAAATATATCAGTGCTCCTACCCCCGCAGATGACATGCCAGCAGAAATTAGTGCCAACGGTATTCTGCCAGAATTATTGAAAGAATTTCCTCATCTGTACTTGTCTCCTCATACATGGCATGAGTTGTGGCGCAAAGGGATTTCTGAAATTGAACAGATTACAAAAGCCCACCAGGAAGTAAAGAACAAGAAACGTCATGCACAAACAGAGCTTGATGATGCCGAGAGGCGTCAAGAGATTCTGATTAAAATTGTCAAGAAAGAGCTTGAGCATACTCAGAGGTTGCGCGACGTCAAGGATAGGAAGGCTAAGGAGATCGCGTTTAAAAACAAAATGCATGACAAGAGAATTCAGACCAACAAGTGTAAAAAATATTATGATGACTATGAAGTGAGACAGAAATCGAGGATCTTGAGAAAAAGAACGAGGGAGGAGATGGTGTTTAAGAGTTTATTCAAAGAGGGCCTTGAGATTCAGAAAGATCGTGTTCGTGACATGAAAAAGTACACCAAAGAGAAGAGACAGAATCGCGATGAGCAACAAGCTAATGCTTTGTCATCCTTGGAGAATTATTACAGGAACAATTTTGATATTCTGCTTGAGAACATGTCTCGTGAGAAACATGATCTGGATATAAGAGAGAAGGCACAACAGCGTGTCATTGCTCAGACAAAAAGAGAAATGCGCAAGAAGATGGAGGGTGAGATTCAGCAGTTACAGGATCAGATGTACCGTGATGAAGATGATGCTTACTTTAGACAGCTTGATGCTGATAGAGTCAAACATGAACTCCAACTTGTGAAATATAACTCAAAAATATAGTGCTAAATGTCACATGCATTCGTTTTTTCAAACAATACTGCATAATGTGTAGTTTTCGTTGGTTTTGCAGAGTTATCTATCATGGAAATGTCAACATAAGAGATAACCATCAGCGCCTTTCCGAGCTCACTTTTGTTTAGTCGCAAATATGTTTATTCTTGTATTCATATCTCATTGATAACATACACCGGTATATATATATATGTATGTATAATTTAAATACGAAAAAATAGAGGAATTTACAAAATTTCCATTGCTGTATGTACATGTAGGTATCCAGGGAAACTAATATAAAATAAAATAGACAAGGAAAGGCGCAGGCTTTTATCGGAAGGTTTAATAGTATTTCCAGGATAGATAACTTTGCAAAACTGGTATGCTCCCTGGTAGACTCGCATACCGGTATATACTAGTAAGGGAATGCACTGGCACAGGATCATTAACGATGCACCAACGCAGCTCCTGTTGTGAAAGGGTTAATTTTCAATCCTAAAGTTAAACATACCATCACTATTACTTGCCTTTGTCACATTATGGGGGTCAAGATAGAACAGGCTGCCAGGTACCGGTACATGTATATACATGTACAGCTACTATTAGGCTACATACCATTACCTGGTGGCCCTTTGTACAATGTTGATGACAAATAAGTCCATGCAAAATCACTCAAAAATAAATACATTGACACCAATCAAATGGGGAAAAAGGCAGATGCTATACCCTAGCATATTTCTCACCTTTGTACTGTAGGGGCAATCTCATACGACTTCCCTGTCGAGAACATTTTGGGCTGAAGTTTGTTAGACAGTACCGCCCGCCTCCCCCAAGCCCACCCACCCTGCCAAGTTTATTTTCTATAGTATTCTTGAAATGTGTCTCTCTGTGGTGTGCTTCTTTGGGTATGCCCGTTATTTAGTAAAAATGATTTTTTACTAAATAACGGGTATGTTAGAGTTACATTTCTTTGAAAAACTCAAAACATTGGGCGACAAATTTTCTCGACGGGGAAGTCGTATTATATTGCCACTGTGGGTAAAGTTGAAAACAGTTATATAAATTTCTATCACTTTTTAGTGTATATAATGTCTTTATGTACATGTACATATACCCTGCTGGACAAAACAAGTGTCCACTTAACCGCGGTGCGGTTAGCGTTGCCACCGCGGCCGAAATGCAACTACACTGCGGCTCCACCGGCTAACAACAGTTGGGCTGCGGTGTACTTGCCATTCGGCCATGGTGTAGTTGCCGCTGTATACGTTCATTAAACTGAAAAAAGATGATACAAACCCGAAATCTAACCACGATGTACATGCCATTCGGCCGCGTTGTAGTTGCCTTTCAGCCATGGTGTACTTGCCGCAGTGTACCCCGCTGGACAAAACAAGTGTCCATTGGCACCGCGGTGTATTTGCCGTTCGGTCGCGGTGTCAGAGTTTGTAACTGCAGTTGAGAACCGCGGCCGAACGGCAAGTACACTGCAGCCGAGCGGCAAGTACACCATGGCCGAAAGGCAACTACAACGCGGCCGAATGGCATGTACATCGTGGTTAGATTTCGGGTTTGTATCATCTTTTTTCAGTTTAATGAACGTACACCGCTGCAACTACACCATGGCCGAATGGCAAGTACACCGCAGCCCAACTGTTGTTAGCCGGTGGAGCCGCAGTGTAGTTGCATTTCGGCCGCGGTGGCAACGCTAACCGCACCGCGGTTAAGTGGACACTTGTTTTGTCCAGCAGGGTACTTGCAGGGTACTTGCCGTTCGGCCGCGGTGCTCAACTGCAGTTACAAACTCTGACACCGCGGCTGAACGGCAAATACACCGCAGTGCCAATGGACACTTGTTTTGTCCAGCGGGGTACATGTATAGAGGATATCCAGTGAATTATGTTGGGAACTTGAGATAGAAGATTTTATGAAAAGAGTTTGATAAATTTGATTCACAACAAGTCGTAGACAAGTTGTGATTCAAATTTATGAAACAAATTTCATAAAATCTTATATCCCAACATAACGAGTTGAAGATCTTGTATATCAGATGAAAAAAACTAGAGCTTAATGCCTTTTTAACAAATCAAAATCTTTTTAAAAAGCTGAAAAATGCATGTAAAATGCATACATGCATGGCGTTGGCTGAGACGCTTCACAACCGTATACGACAGTATTGCTTGCCCTGCCTTGCGATGAAACATATAGTCCCCCAATTTGTCTCTTTGTTTTTGTGTCTATTTTCTTAGTGCAACTAAGTTTGACAATAATTGCACTTTAATGAACAAAGCAATCATTTTGCAATGTCTGGTATTGGTTTCAAGTGCGGCTTTTATAAATAGTATTAATCCCTGCTGTAATTTACTTGGCGCCATGCCAAGTATCCCAGGAAGCACACCGCGATTATACACTAGTGAGAGATAAGAAAATATCTAATGGATTTTTCAATGATATTATAGGGGTTTCATGTGATATAAGTATATTGTATAATTATTGACCAATTTTGATACCTGTGACTTGGCAAGCAAGTAATTAATAATGGTAGGCTTAATTTGGAGCTTGAAGGCTTAAAATACTGTATGCCGCTTACGCAATGGATGTTTGCATTGTACATCCATCCAGTTTTCCAGTTATAATCCAATTTGTTTGGATGTTTTCAAAAACATTACTTACCTCTTTTCAAAATCAGAGCAACCCAGATTTAGAAACGTACAGTAGAATAGTAATGTTTCATTTTTATTCGTTATAACAACTATATTAGTTTTTGTGAAAATAACAACCATGACCTCAATGTGCTTATGTTCAATGCTGTTGCTTGACCCCCAGAAGAGAGATAACAGTTTGGATTGGAACCAACAAGTAAATTGATGCGAAATCATTTATGTAAAGGCTTTGCTCTTTAATCAGAACAATTAATATCTGAATATGTTTTCAATGAACTATTCTCTGAATGCATTGTTGTTAATCCAAGTTTCTTTTTTAACAAAGAATTTACTCTGGATCAATCTGGCGAAAATTTGTGAATATCACCATCTCCATTGTACCGGTATGTAGAATCTGAGCAATTATTAACTTGTAATATACAGAACATTTTCTGCATGATGATCTATTTGCCAACAGTTTACTGATCTTGAGAAAATGTTCTGGTCTTTCTCAAATGATCAATTTTAGTTTTGGAATTTTACTTTGGTTAAAGCTGGATGATCCGAGCTGTCTGCAAAAGGTCTATTTCATATCCGTAGTTGTCGATGGATGGTGATAAGGTGTGGCATCTACAGCATGGAGCCTACCGGTATATTATTAACCAAAGATATATTCAGGATTCCATACTAATTTTTATTACACACTTGTTCATAGAATTACAGTGTTCTAGCTGTTCCATATTTACGAAACCCTGAATACATCTTTAATTAAACATAAACTGCAAGCAAGCCTGCAAATAAAGTGTCTTGTCATTTGCAGAATGAGGTCCCCAGAGGGTGAGTTTAGTGAGGCTGATGGGGTCGTTGTCGTAACGTTTTAGATATAAATGCACACCGTGTGCATTTCTATTTTTCTTTCGAAGTTTCTGATAAAGGCATTCTTTTATCTCATTGATGAAACTGCAATAAAATTGATAATTGGTCGCATATTGCTCCTATTATTAAATTGGGACCGAAAGAACTGCATGGTTGTTTGATCGATGAACGGAAGAAAATGAACTTACAAAACATATCAACCCGTGTGCATTTATGTAGAAAACCTTACGACAATGACCCATGTCACATGACACTACGCGAGACTGTTGTGCATTTATGTATAAAACATAACGACAATGACCCCAGTGGGCTAACATCAACAAATTCACCCTCTGTGGACCTCATTCTGATTAGGCCTGTTCTTTTGGTATCTACAGTCTCAGATTAATATTGTTTTTAGTTACTTTTTCCCTTATGGGAAGTTTCTATATTCCCTAATTTGCAGAAGATAAAATGCATAATCGAGATGACTAATGGGTGAAATCGAGGTGACTAATGGGTTAAATCGAGCTGACTAATGGGTGAAATCGAGGTGACTAATGGGTGAACATCACTCAAATGGGGATTAGGGAACTTCAATCTGATTCTAAGTCTCCCACAGCAGTTGAGACCTAATCAGAATGAGGTTCACAGAGGGTGAATTTGGTGATGCCTTTAAGATAGCGTCACTAAATTCACCCTCTGGGGACCTCATTCTGCAAATGACAGACACTCTATTTGCAGGCTTGACTACAAGCCATCAATGTCACACTGTTTTACTATCAATGAACCACAATAACTTTTAGCATTTTAAAATTTTTCAATGGCTGAAACGTTAATGACTCAGCACACAACATTAGTTAAGAAGAGGCTAAGGAAGACATGTGCGGTGGGAGCTGTTCTCATTTGTTTGGTCATCAAGAAATAACAGCTACTAGTATTATTTGTGAAGTACTGTATCTCATAACCAGCAGAAATAGAGGATATAAAATGAGTGTTTCTCTCGTGTGATATTTATGAAACGAGTCTAAGAATTTTCAGTTTTCTCGAGCCTCTGGCGAGAGAAAACAGAAAATTCGTGATGAGTTTCATAAATATCATATGAGAGAAACACGAATTACATATTCTATTTATCATATGACACCTATAAATTGATTATAATGTCCAAAACGCACACAAATCACTAAATAGCTATATGACATCGGCAGCAAAAGGTTAATGTGACATCACACCTTCGGAAGCCCAATAACACCTGGTGAACTAGCAGAAATAATATGCACGCGAAGATATAGTGCGCTATTCTGTTCTCAGTTTGTGACATTATATCGTATGTTTATTAGATAAATACGAATTACATATTCTATTTATCGTATAACAATGTCCAAAACTATATATTTCAAGATTATAATTGCGAGAATTTCGGCATCGCGTTGATTTGACGCGCACGAATTTGACCTGCATTTAGTTAGAGATGCGGCTCGGCCCCGGCTGCCATTCAGCCAATCAGAACACACTTTTTGTCAACAAACCAATCAAATTATCGGAAGGTGATATGAACTAGTAATTGATATGAAATTGATTTATGACATACTTTCCAACGTAAATAATGATTGAGTCATATGATAATATATTATATTATATTTATGTGTAACCAAAATTGTATTTACATGTATTTCTCAGAACTGATAAAGGAAAATAGTATCACTACTAGTATATGCTTGCCTATAATATACAGGTAGCGAAAAATTACTGAAATGTAGAGATTTCGTTATTTTTCTGTACCTTGCTGGCGGTCTTAACTCTTAAGCCCATATAATAAAAAGATTACCTCCAGTTTTTTGTTTGAATACCTGAAACATCTCATTCATGTCTGGAAAGAAATATTAAATTTTCACTCATGGCATCCGATGAATGACAGCAAGCCATATTTCTGACTAAATCCTGAAAAGTTACCCATAATTCTACTGTGGTTAAGGAGTCGATTATTTAGGGCATTACTGTAACTTCAAATACCAGTCACTGTTAGCTGCCTATGGTCACCTGATCCGTTATGAATCTTTTTCATGTTTGGATAAATATGATCCATCATTAGGCCACAGTTGATTAAAATTATGTTTACCGGTAGATTAAATCAAGATTTTGAACAACTGATGCGCGATGCGCAATAATTATACACCCAACTTTTCGTCCATTCATTTTTACCAGAGTTTTGGCCCTTGTTTAACTTAACTTTAACTTAATTTAGGTCTGTTCATCTGTCCATTGGAGGTTCGGGGCAAAAACGTGATGCGGCGATTTACTCTAAACTGACTATCAAATAACCTCGAGCTTGTCGATATGCGAGAACATCTGGCGATCACATCTGACCATTGGTTGCAGACAGTGCCTGAAGATTGAAGCTCGAATTTCTCAATCTAAACCCGTCTACTAATTGAATGTTACATTCTTCAAGCAGGCATCATGTCTGAGTGCTTAACCCTTTGCTCTCACTCCATTCTAAAAGTATACATTGGAATGGTCTATTATTCATTTGGGGGATGTTAAGGATATATGAGCAGACAACAGCTAGATGAAATGATTAGACAAGTGCAGAATGATTCATATTCATTGGTGGGGAAATGTTTAGATAATAAGTTCCATGGGTAGTTTTTTCAACTTACTACTAGTACATGAAAATTCCTAAGGGAAATACTCATCATAATTACAGTAATGCCCTAAGTAATCGACCTCTTAACCACAGCAGAATTATGGGTAACTTTTCAGGATTTAGTTGGAAATATGGCTTGTTGCCATTCATCGGAAAGCTCTCGGGGAGAGCTTTCCGATGAATGGCAACAAGCCATATTTCCAACTAAATCCTGAAAAGTTACCCATAATTCTGCTGTGTTTAAGGAGTCGATTACTTAGGGCATTACTGTATATAGTATAGAACGGGTAATAAAACTATCCAAATGATAACTGAAATAAGAACACAATATGCCTTTGAGGACCACAAAATGTCTGAATTACCCAAATGAAAAATTTACCTAATTGAAATAGGGTCACAAGTGATGACCACCAGGTGTCAATATCTATGGAATGAACCTTTTCATCTTATTCAGTGTTATATGTTGGTTTATCCAGATATCTAAGTTGAGGTCATCAAAATATTAAACTAGTATTTCAAGTATATTATTTGTTATAAATATGTCTATATAAATTGATTGTATAAAAATCAGTTAAATGTATTGTTACCTGTCTGTGATAATAGCAAGATTCAAGATGAGATCTTCATGCATTGAATAAAGTTATTCCTTCCTTGATTGAACTTGCATTTAATTCCACAATATATATCTACTGGTATCTTGGGCTACCTATTATAGGAACCATATGGCCCTATTTTCAGATCAAGTCAAGTTTGATCTATTACCATGGGTTGGCATCCGTCTTTCAACAATTTAATTTGGCACACCCAACAGGCCACATCCCTCATCCGATCATCACCAAACTTCATATGGATCTTTGGGGGTGACATCTAAATGGGAGCCATCAATGTTTTCCGAAATTTATATAAAATATGGCCATCTGCAGCCATTTGGATTTCAACTTTGAATCGATCAGCACACCCTGCAGCCCGCAATAATGGAGAAATATTTTGAAAATTTACAGGCATGTTTAGCATCACCTCTAGATCACAGTGGGGAATCACGTGGTTTCGAGTTTGGTGAGTACCATGCATCCAAAATGTGCAAATGCACAAAAACTTTGAGGAGCTGACACAAAACATAGCATTTTGACTTTTATGAGCATATGCTAGTTTATTTTTAAAACAAGTTGATACCTTATTTGCTCGGAAATATGCAGTAGTTTTCTATAACATTCTGACCAAAGTTGCCAGGCAGAGGTTCGTGAATACACAAGTCCATACATCTAGGAGAATCCTTTGACTGACAACTTTGGTCAGAATTCAGAGCAAACAACTGTAAGTTTGGACACAAATGGGGTATCAGCTTGTTTAAAAAATAGTATAACATATGCCCATAGCATGCCAAAATACTATGTAATATATCATTATCATAGTATATTACCTTTTCCCTTGTTTATGGTCACATTTGCGATTGCCTCGGCCATTTTCAATGCATGATACTTATCAACTGGAAACCAAGTGATTCCCCACCGTCTTGATGGGCGCTATCAAATTAAAAAAAAATTCAATGAAAAACATCGCTACTGGCAGCCATCTTGAATTTTACTCTGAATGACTAAATACTTTGGCACACCCTGCAGACTATATCCCTCATTCGATCGCCACCAAACTTCATATGGATCTTCGGGGTGACCACCAGATGGGAGCCATCAAGTTTTTCCAAATTGCATTGAAAAACATTGCCGCCAGCATTCTTCTTGGATTTTATTTTTTGCATGACTAAATCATTCGGCACACCCTACAGGCCACATCCGTCATCACCAAACTTCATTCGGATCTTCGGGGTGACCTCTAGATGGGACCTCTAGATGGTACATCTCTAAACTGCCTGTTGACTAAGAAACCTACTGATTCTGTTCTGAAAATAGAGTATAGCCATCTCACTACTGGTATTTTTATACCTCCCCCCTGAGTTGTGGGGTGGTACAGTAATTCCCTAAATAATCGACTCCTTAACTACAGCAGAATTATGGGTAACTTTTCAGGATTTAGTCGGAAATATGGATTGTTGCCATTCATATGAAAGTTCTCAGTGAGAGCTTTCCAATGAATGGCAACATGCCATATTTCCGACTAAATCCTTAAAGTTACCCATAATTCTGCTGTGGTTAAGGAGTCAATTATTTAGGGCATCATACTGGAATCGGCTTGTCCGTCCGGACGTCCAAGCTATTATTCCTATATTTTTTGGTAAATTTTTTTAAACTTGGCACAGATATTTAGTACCATGGGAACCTGTGCACCTGTGATTTAGTTGGGGAGCCCGCATATGTTCCATTTACACTTTTGCGTACAAAAGGTTTAACCCCCTAAAGTTGGTACCAATAATGGAACATTCTGAAAAACCGATTTCTTAAGTTGCGCATTCCTGGGGTTTAGGGGCCGCTGAACCCCAAAAAGTGCCAAAAATCACTTCTATTTACACTTCCGCGTACATCGATGAATTTCGGTTTGATGATACTCCTAAGTGTACCGATAAAGAAAACACAACTTAAGAAAGGGATTTTCCTGGGGTTTTCAGACAAGAAAGGGGGTCCCATGCTGAACCCCAAAACGTGATTTTTCACTTTTTTTTATACTTTCGCGTACATCCATAATTTTTGGTCTCAAAGTACTTTGATATATACTAATTATAAAAACATAACTTAAGAAGCAACTTTTCCTGGGGTTTTAAGATAAGAAGGGGGTCATCGGGTCACCCCCCAAAACGTAAAAAATCACTTTTATTTACATGATTGCATTCGTCCAACGTGTGTGTATGTGCGTACACCCCTGGAACGTTGCACTATTACAACCAATACATCCCTAAATCGATACGATCAACTTAAGAAATATATATTCATGTCGTTTTCTGATAAGAACGAGACTTGTTACCCCCCCCCCCCCCCCCCCCCCAACCCGATCCATTTTCTAGAACTATAAGTGAGCCAGTTTTATGAAAATCTAGTAAAATGTATACAAATGTATATATTTTCGTGAAGCTAAGACATAATGACACTTTTTGGGGCCAAAATTGAAACTCACCATCCAAGATGGCCACCAAAATGGCCGCCGGAAGTTGAAAATATGACATTTTTTCACAAATATCTTCTAAATCAATTCATGCTGTTTGGAACTGGTTGAGTAATGCAACTTTATTTTGTGTTTTGTATGTTAACTGATCATTGCAGCAATTAAATATGTAATTATTGGGGTCCTAACCCTTCCGATCCCTCAAAAATTCGATTGTACAGAATGCGGTATAAAATTTCACAAAAAAATACAATTGGGATTCTATTCATATTTCAACAAGAAATGAGCAGAACTTTGTAATGTAAGTGAGGCATATCATTACCTATGAATATTCCAAATCACTGGAACCAAAATTCTTACTTTGGCTCAAAATGGCTGCCAATATGGCCGCCAAAATATGGAAAAAAATCGTAAATATTACACAGCGTGTCTTGCAATCACTTACAAGTTGTATTGATGTATATAATGGGCTATTCTGCATTCTGTACATTGAATACTAACATATCTGATGCACCATGGTTAATTGTTACTATTTTCACCAATGACATCGTCAAAAATATTGGACTTTTCTCTAAAAAACTTGACATAAATATTGGCAAAAATTAAGTTTACAGGTTTGGACAATTTTTTCAGGTAAACTATAATTATCTTTGGATTGAAAGGTGTTTATTGTTTTGGTCTATCTTAAATGTGTCGCACTACAGTGTTTATAGACCAAATTGCTCAAGATGGCTTCCAAAATGTATTTTTTTTTACATATATCCCGAACATTCTCTGCATTATCCGAAAAGGTAGCAAATTGTGACTCACTTGGTTATTATACGTGTTAGTTAATTAACTGACAACTACATGTTCTATTCCCAGTTGTCCCAGTCCCGTATGGAGCATGACAAATTCATTTTAAAGTATGTAATTTTGCCGAGAACCTCTTTTGTGATTTTGGCCATATCTATTGAAAGGAAATGGGCAGAACTTTGAGACAGAACTGAGATGGACCATAATCTTTGGCTATTCTGGTCCATTATGATAAAAAAAAATGCCAACAGGATACAGTGTGGATGTCAAGATCGTAGCCAGGGAGCTACTCTGTGATCATATGTGAGGTGAATAGGTATACAGGGAGTTATTGTATGCCATGACTGATGTGAGTAGGTATACAATGAGTGACTATATGGTTATGAGTGGGTTGTCCATGGTAAGATGCATCTAGGTATACAGGGAGAGGTCATGGTCAGATGTGAGGTGAATCGGTATGCATGGAGTGACTGTATGGTGTATTATTGTGTATATCCAGTACGGGTGCACCCGGTGTGCCTGTATGGTCATTGGTGTGGTGTATGTATATAGCTACATGGTCATATATGTGTTGATTATGTATATATGGAGTGACTGTAAGGTCATGGGTGGGATGTACATGCGTTGTATGTATGATCATGGATGGGGTGTGTGATGTTATGGTTACGGGTAATGTGTATAGGTATACATGGAATGACTGTACGGTCATGATTGAATATGAATACCTGGAGTAAGCTGGGTGGACATTATCGAGCGTGTGGGTACATAGGGAGTGTCCTTGTGGTAACGGTGGGATGTATATTTATATATCTCGTGTATGTATTATCATTGGTGGGTGTATATGGCTTAGCTCTATTATCATGGATGGCGTGTATGATTATACAGTGAAATGCTGAATTGTCATGCGTGAGGTGTATATGCAAGTATGGATTGTTTGAGTGGTCGTTTGTGCGGGTTTTTTGTATATCTGGAAGGGCTGAATGGCCATTCGTAAGGTTTACATGTATACCTGGAGTGAATTTATGGTCTAGGGTGGGCTGCATATGTATATCGAGTGGTTATGTGACTATGAGTGTCGAATAGGTATACAGGTAGTGACCGTATGGTTAATGGTGATATGATTACATGTAGGTATACAAGTAGTGGCTGTATGATCATAAATGTAATGAACATCTATACAGGGGGTGACAGGCGTATGAGTATACATGTACCTGGTGTTCCTGTTTGGTGACTCGTGTCGGTATCATCATGTGTAGGTTATACCAGTACACACACGTGTTGCTTTATTGTCATGGGCGAGGGACATGTGTATATAGCGAGTGGCTATATGGCCATGGATGAGGTGCATATGCATACATGGAGTGACTATACTGACATGTCATGGCTTGGGTGTATTAGTATATCTTGAGTGGCTATTCGGCTATGGTGTGACAAATAGGGATACAGGGATTGACATGTCCAATGTTGAGGTGAATATGTATACAAGGATTGACCATGATCGTGTATGAATGTTTTGAATAGGTACACACGGGGTGACTATATGGCCATAGGCCAGGTGAAGGAGTATACCAGGTAACATGGGTGAGGGTATATGTATGAAGAGAGTGGCTATATGGCCATTGGTGATGTGCATATGTATACCGGAGTGACTTTTTGGTCATTGTTGTGGTATTGATGTTTATATTGATTGTATATTTGACCATGCGTTTGGAGAATAGGTATACAGGGGATGACCTTATGGCCAATGGTGAGATGAATGGATATACAAGGAGTGACTATATGGTTATGTGTCATGTTTAGGAGTATACCCGGTGTGCCTGCATTGTGACGCGTGGCTGTATGGTCATCCGTGGTCAGGTGTACATATATACAGTGGGTCACTATATTGTTATGTCTGTGGTGTTTATGTATATATGTAATGACTGTGTGATAATGGGTGGCTATCGCTTTCCACGATATGACATGACCTCTCTATTGATTAACATATCCTTGAGTTATTGTGGAAAGCGATAACCGCCCAAGGTACACATGTACAACCCATCCATTACCCCAGTCACTCCATATGTACATAAACACCACACAAATGACAACACAGTCACCCACTTTATACACGTACATGTACTAGTACACCTGATCGTACAGCCCTATACTTGGTTATACCCGTACATACCACAAATGACGATACAGCCACGAGTCACCATGCATGAACACCAGGTATACACATACACCCGACACATGACCATATAGTCACTCTATGTATACATATTCACTACATTCACGATCATACAGTCACTCATTGTATACATATTCACCTCACCGTGGACCATACAGCCACTACATGTATACCTATTCGCCGTACACATGACCATAGAGTCAATCCAGGTATACATATGCACACCACCAATGGTGATCCCTTCCAGATATACCAATATCCGCACATACGACCACTCATAGGTTCCATACTTGCCATACTCACACACGCCATCCATGATAATAAATCTACTCCCCATACACCACCAATGATAACACATCCACAACATATATAAATATACGTCCCACCGTTACAAACAGGGCACTCCCTTTATACCCACACATCATTCATGACCATACGATAACTCCGTGTATACCTATTATCATCATCTATGATCATTGAGTAACTCCCTGGCTGCCATCTTAACTTCCACCCTGTATCCAGTTGATAAATTTTTATCATAATGGGCCAGAATACCCACATATCATGGCTCATCTCAATTCCGTCTCAAAGTTCTGCCCATTCCCTTTCAATAATATGACCAGAAGCACAAAAGAGGTTTTCCGCAAAATTCCATACTGCAACTTTAAAATGAATTTGTCATGCCCCATACGGAACTGGGACAAACATAATAGAACGTAGTTGTCAGTTAATTACATTGTAACTAACACGTACAATAACCAAGTGAGTCACAATTTGCCACATTTTTTCGGATAATGCAGAGAATAATGTTCGGGATATGTTAACTTTTAACTTTTTACAAATTTGGTTGCCATTTTGGAAGCCATCTTGAGCAATTTAGTCTATAAACACCGTAGTGTGATACATTTAAGATAGACCAAAACAATAAACACCTTTCAATCCAAAGATAGTTACATTTTACTTGAACAAATGATCGAACCCTGAAAAGTGAATTTTTGCCGATATTTATGTCAAGTTTGTGAGAGAAAAATCCAATATTTCAGGTGATGTCAGTGGTGACAATAGTAAAAATGATCCATGGTGCATCAGACATGTTAGTATGCAATGTATAGAAAACAGATTAGTCAATTGTGTACATCAACCACAACTTGTAAGCGATTGCAGGACACCCTGGGGCAATATTTACCATTTATCAGAAAACGACATGACTATATATTTCTTAAGTTGATCGTATCGATTTAGGGATGTATTGGTTGTAATAGTGCAACGTTCCAGGGGTGTACGCAAATACACACACACGTTGGACGAATGCAATCATGTAAATAAAAGTGATTTTTTACGTTTTGAGGGGTGACCCGATGACCCCATTCTTATCTTAAAACCCCAGGAAAAGTTGCTTCTTAAGTTGTGTTTTTATAATTAGTATATATCAAAGTACTTTGAGACAAAAAATTATGGATGTACGCGAAAGTATAAAAAAAAGTGAAAAATCACGTTTTGGGGTTCAGCATGGGACCCCCTTTCTTATCTGAAAACCCCAGGAAAATCCCTTTCTTAAGTTGTGTTTTCTTAATCAGTACACTTAGGAGTATCATCAAACCAAAATTCATCAATGTACGCGGAAGTGTAAATAGAAGTGATTTTTGGCACTTTTTGGGGTTCAGCGGCCCCTAAACCCCAGGAATGCGCAACTTAAGAAATCGTTTTTTCAGAATGTTCCATTATTGGTACCAACCTTAGGGGGTCGAACCTTTTGTACGCAAAAGTGTAAATAGAACATATGCGGGCTCCCTAACTAATTGTGAGGTCCATCAGACTTGTTTTGTGGAGTTATCCCCCTTTTTTAACTTAGAAAATGTTCGCAAAATGCAGAGTTTTGTCCGAACTTTTATTCCTACATTTTTCTGTCAATTATTTTTAAACAGATATACCAAGGGAACCCTGTGCACCTGCGATTATGAGGTCCGGCTGACTTTTTTGGCAGAGTTATCCCCTCTTTAGACTGAGAATTTTTTTGTTTTTCCTATTCAGAAATCTTGTAAAGATTCAAAAATGAGAAGCTGACCCCATTTGCAATTTGGAAATCAGTCTTTTTCACAATAATATTTTACCTCTTGACGTTTGATGTTGGTGAGTACCATGCATTCAAAATGGCAGAGGCGAGTGCAAACGCACACAAAAATTATATATGAGTAACTGACACAAAACATAGCATGTTGACTGATATGAGAATATACATGTAGCTTAATTTTTAAACAAGTAGATACCTTATTTGTTTGGAAATACTCAGTAGTTTTCTGTAATATTCTGAACAAAGTTGCCAGTCATAGGTTCTTGGAATATACCAGTCCATACATCTAGGATAATCCTTCGCCTGACAACTTTGGTCAGAATAGTAGAGCAAACAACTGTGAGTTTGGACACAAATGAGGTATCAGCTTGTTTGAAAAATAGTATAGCATATGCTCTTTGCTGCCAAAAATACTATGTAATATGTCATTATCCTAGTGTATTACCTTTCTCCTCGTTTCTAGTCCCATTGAATGCATGATACTCATCAACTTGAAACCACGTAATTCTCCAGGGTGATAATTTCAGTGCCCAATATATGGTAATGGCTACTTCATTGGAATAACATGTTGAATACAGGTGTATACCTTAGTCCAACCATCTGTAGTTTTTCCTGAACACATGGTGTATTATAGTCTGTTGATGAATGAAGTTTGATGTTCTCCAATCTAAACTTTGCAATTATGACTAAAATAGTATTTTTTGTTTTTGCCAAAAATTACGTACACATAGTGCACATAGGCCTACACAAATGACCATGTCCCTTTAATCTGGATACATCAGGGTTCTCAGATATTGAAAATCACATTGCAACTTTAACCACCACCAGAGATATTACCAACGCAACTTTAAATGAGAGTGGGCAACATTTTCACCCATGCTCCTTGGTTAGCAAACATGTTTCAAACAGGAATGGCATGACCTCAAGTTAAAATAGAATTGGCAGATTCTAAACATACTGATATTTCATTTGCGCTGATATACTTTTTATATGCCCATTTTGAAAAAATGGAACATATTATGTTATTGGTTCATCCATCCGTCTGTCCATTTGCTTTTTTCGTTTTCGGATGATAACTTTAGTAAGTCTGAACTGAATGGAATGAAATTTGGTATGTGAGCTTAATAGCCCAAAATATAGGTCAAGTTCAAATTTGGGTTCCATGTCCAATTTTTGTCCCGAGTTATGGTCCTTGTCGACTTCAAATTGGCCAATTATTTTGGTTTCCGGGTGATAAATTTAGTTTTAGTTATCTGATTGTTTTCAAATTTGGTTTGTGGATTACTCATATAAAAATACAGGTCAAGTTCGATTTGGGTTCCATCCGCCTATTTTAACCAGAGTTATGAACTTATGGTCCTTGTTGACATAATTTGATGATTATTTTGGTTTCCGGGTGACAGCTTTAGTTATACATGTGTAGTTATGTTTGTTTTCAAATTTGGCATATGCATTACTCATTATGGCTGGTTGAAATTATCATGGGCGTATTTTGCCACGCCCCAGCAAGGCTCTTATTGTGATTTGTGGAGTGAACCTTTGGCAAGAATATTAAAGGCACGGATGACCGTAGTTACAGGTTATAATTTAGAAATAACTGTTTCCAAATTATGAACATTTTCTCAAAAATGTAGTAATAGTATGATATAAAGATAGAATGAATGCGATATTTCCACAAAACACACTTTGTGTGAGTCGAGTGTTTGTTTATATACAGCACGTAAATAGTGAGTGATAAGCAAAACACCCAACACCATGACGATTTTTTTTAGGAGAGCGATTCAAGGTGACCCATTCAACACTGAAATCTACTTGAGTGTGAGGATTAGCAACCGCTATGCCGGTATCTTGTAAACAACTTGGTGGAAATTTTAACCAAACTTCCATTAGTGGGGACTCCCTGGTGTTGAGTGTTTTGATAATCGCATCCTCTTTACGTACTGTACTGTAACAAAACATGGCTTTTGTTTACTAACACAGCATACAAACTTGACAATAACATACTATGTATGCAATATTTCGATAGGTATAAGAACAAAGTCGGCTATATTTTAATATTCTTTCTGTCTATGGCAGTTCTAACAGATGTGACTATTTTAACAGCAAAACACACTGTGAAGTCCATCCGTATCTTTAAAGAAAACTATTGAGTATATCTGCACAAATGGAGTATCGTCGAATGCAGAATATAGTCAGTCATATGCCCATTGTCGGGATGACATCTAAATGGAAGCCAACAATTTTTTCTGAAATTTGTTAAAAAACATGGCCACCAGCAGCCATCTTGGATATCCAATTGGAATCATGGCACACCCTGCAGCCCGCATTTATCAGAAAAATAATTAAAAAATTTACAGGCATGTTTAGTATCACCGCTAAATAGGAGCTATCATTTTTTTCCGAATTTCGTTGAGAAACATGGCCGATGGCAACCATTTTGGATTTTACTATTTTCATGACTAACTCCTTTGGCAAACCCTACAGACCACATCCTTCATTTGATCATCATCAAACTTCATATGGATCTTCTGGGTGACTACTAGATGGGACCCATCAAATGTTTCCTAATTTAATTGAAAAACATGGCCACCAGTGGCAAACATGGCCGCCAGTGGATTTTACTCTTTTCATGACTAAATCCTTCAGCACACCCTACATGCCAAATCCCTTCTTCTGATAATCACCAAACTTCATATGGTTCTTCGGGGTGACCTCTAGATGGGAGCTGTCCCAATTTTTCTGAAAAATGCACCAATCTCGGATTTCATATTTGAATCCAATGGCACACCCTGCAGCCCACATTTATTGGAGAAATGTTTCAAATGTAAATAATTCCATCTGCACGATACAATCCCTTAATTGAAACTTTTTTTATCATTCTATTGACCGCTCAGCATAAAATTATCAATGCCTCCCCAAGCTGAGCTACAGTGTCATTGACACTTTCATTTGACTTAGAATTTGCCCAATTTCATTACATTTTGATTTCCAATTAATACCAGTTTGGATTATTTGATCTGAATAAAATATGGTATGCGTGTTTCTCAACCAAAAATACGAGCCAGGTTGGAATTTTTACATGAGTTACAGCAATTTTTCAACTGAGAATTAAAATTATTTAATATCATTTATACAGTAAATTATATTTTAATAGCAACCGGCCATCGATGCTTTTGTTTTCTTTATATTTTCAAACAACCTGCCATTTATATTTTGTGGTATTCATATTCTTGACGCCACTTGATTCCTGATTATGATTGCGAAGCCTGTAAGGAAATACATAAGGATTAACTGTCATGTGGACTGTTTTTATGGAGATGTAACCGTGAGGTAAGTGGACATAACTTGTGTAAAACCCGAAGGGTTTACATACAAATTATGACCACTTACCTCACAGTTACATCTCCATAAAATTAGTCCACATGACAGTTAATCCTTATATTTATATACATTTAGCGAAAAAGCCACTTTTGTAAATGTATTTAAATCGAAAAGTGTATCGTGACAAAAACAGCCAAAATACCCAATAGCACCCTTGGCAAAAGTTAATAGGAACAATTTCTCTTCATATTGAAACCCGATGATTTATTATGTCAATCCTGCGCGAGTCCAAATGCGCCCAAAACATTACGCGTTCGTCTTTCCAAATCCAATGACGTATCGATGGTGTTATGAGCTTGGTGTTATGAGCCATTGCGCATTCACCGAGAAATAACTGCAACTAGCTACGTGGGCGCCGACCAATCAGAATGCTGGATTTAGTGATGACAACACTTAGTATGTAAATATATGAAGTTACAAGAGGCAAGATTTTCATAATTATTCACAAATTTCACAATTAAGTATCAGTCTTTTATTTAATTATTGTAAGGATATTACACATAACTTTAAAAATGAGATGGAGTACCGTTGAGGCAGTCATTGGCTAGTCACGGGTCCAGGCCAGGGGTTAAATCTACAGTAAACCTGTGATAACTTCATAAACAAACCAACTAACATTGAAATCGATTAACTGATTGATATGTCATGCTGTTTGACCTAGTATTAGTGGGTCCTCTAGTGTTCCAAATAAGGGGGGGGTGTCACTAGGATCTTGCCCCAAACCTTCTTAAGCTGCATGTATGTTTATTTCCATCTGCATGTTTATTAAAATTTATCAGGATTTCCGCTCTGCAAATTGATTTGGAACACAACAGTATTAGTGGGACATGTAGCATGATTTGTTCAGGTTCAAGTTTATATAACTGGAAATTAACATTAGTCTAGACCCTCGTGACTACATTTCAGCCGTAGAAGTCTCAGGGCACAGGGGCTTGTCGTTAAGTAAAAAACAAAAAAACAAAAAATATTAATAAAAATGAGGGTGCCACTTTAACGAACACATCGCTAGTGACATATTAAATGCTTCATAATTATTTTTATTACATGATACTACCATTATTCCATTCAATAAACCCATTCTATAAATTGTGATATTAAACGTTCGTTTAATAACAGGAAATAGTGCCAGGTGACATTTGACTTCCGGTTTCTCATATGTTTACATTCCGTACGCTACGTCTTAAAATAATATGGCTTCCGATATTTTTCCAACAAACTATAATGAATAAAGAGTTTGAAAAGTTATGTCATTAAATATACGCTATTAAATATGCCAAAGAGTCTTTATTTATCTGGGACTATTTCTTTACGCGGACAAACAATGCATAGTTCAGTGAAACGTCATCGCATGCCTTATAGAAGCCGATCTTAAGTTTTGCGTCCTATTTGTTGATTTAAGAATGTTTTGTCAAAGTTTTGGATCATGTAATAAATAGAATCTACAACTTGTCCCCAGTTTATAGCGGAATTTACAAAACTCGTCCAGTAAATTAGGTCTGAACCTCGCCAAAGGCTCGGTCCAGACCTAATTTACTGGACTCGTTTTGTAAATTCCGCTATAAACTGGGGACTCGTTGTAGATCCTCTATATATAAATTTTTATTAATCTATATCTTTTACTCGCTTTCTTAACGACAAACTCTTATGTCTGGGTCTAATACAGAAACACTTAAATTTTAAAAGACAATAAAAACAATCACAACCATTTTTCAAGCACAGTTGGCTTTTTATCACCTTGCCTATCTATAGGCAATTAACCTCATACAGTCAAATTTACACATCAAGAAAAGATTGAATTTGGTAGGTAGTTCATAATCATGCACATTCTGGGGGGGTTTATATTGTAAAATGGAAAACTTAAAACTTTGGTCGCTATTTAATAGTTACCAATGGTCAGCTGATTCATATGATCGCCAAACATTCCTGTCATGTCGAAAATGTTTTTGATCATTCAGAATAATAAAGATACTTTCTAGAGAAGATGAGGCCTTAGCAGAATGAGGTCCCCAGAGGATGAATTTAGTGATGCTAGCCTGCAGTGTGGGGTAGCATCACTAAATTCACCATCTGGGGACCTCATTCTGCAAATTTCCAGCACCATATGTTCAGACCTGAAGAGCACGGATCCTAATTTGGCGGTAGGGTAGCTGGTGAACAGTACAATTTGTGTCATCAGTTCATTGTCTGCAAGTACTCACTGCTCCTTGTGGGTTTTAATTTGACATATTCGTTGGTATTGCATCAAGTCTGATTATAATTGTCTGCACGGATTAGGTCAAAATGACTGAAAAAATTACTATTGGGTATAGGTTATACCGATATCGAGTAGGTCAAAATAGTGGGAAATACTCAGAGAAACAAATCACTAAATAAACAATCTTTTGAGGATAAATTTGTCACTTTGTATGTATTTTTTTAATTTTACTGTGTAAGAGCCAAACGCAGGCCGCTATTTGCAGATTTTATTTGGTCTAGAACTTTCATTCTAAAAGATTGAGTCGTAGAAAAATTAATTTCATGGATTTCTCTGAACACGATAGTGACTGCATATATAGTCAGTGACCACACCTGTTATTAAAGCTGGGAATATTATTGTGCGTTTTATTTAAAAAAGAACCAAAAAAAACTTTGATGTAGAATATGTGTAATCCCATCATTACATGTATATAGTTAAATTTACTAAGATCAGGGAAAAACCCATTCTGGTCATTTTGTCCATCACAAACTCAAATGAGTTGATAACTTTAAATTATTTTAGGGCAATATTCTTGACGTAATGCTTATAATCAGGCTAGACTACATGCTGGCTCTATAAAAATCCATTGCTCTGCTATTTGACATTTTGGGCTGCAGTCGATCGGTTCCGACAGCAATAAACTACAGCTGAAATAAACCAAAAACTTTTTAAAAGATTGTCTAAACATAGACATCTTGTTTCTGAGATGTTTCACGTAGCCTTTTGTATCACCGTTTATAGTTGTTTTGCAAAACGGAGCACATAAACAGTTCAAGTTTCATTGTTTACAGTGACGTGTATAGAGGAATATTTGCAATTTCCAGTTGTAAATTATTACGTCACGACTCATGCTGAAAATAGCCAGGTTGATGTAATAATGGCGGATGGATTGCACTGGTTTCTCATATCATGATGGCGTGCAAAGTGGAACAATGTAGCCAGTGTCTAGTCATATATGTACAATCAAACTTGTATGCATGCCACAAGGAACGGCTTACATGCTTTTCCATAAAAGACCTCATCAAAATTCCAACTATATTCAGAAGGTATAGGTTCCAGTAAGTAAATAACTAAGAGATATTGTTATTATAAAATATTAACATTTAAATAAAATTTATTTTATTCCAACAAGATGAATTTCATACAGTCCTATTAACCGTTCCATGACTGGAGCTTCCTGAAATTTTGCGAAAAACCCTGTGCCAATGCATTCTCCCACAGGGAGCCTCTCATTTTACAAGAGAATACATTGGCCTAACAATATGCACCTTGACCTTGTAAGCCTGTGCATTCTCTTATATATGCCAGACTCCCCACAGAAGACTCACATATATAAGAGACTGCACTGGCACAGGATTTTTAATGCTGCACCAGAGCAGCTTCCCATCATGAAAGGGTTAAAGGTATAATAGAATTTCGGCACACTTAAAGCATCCAATATCATTTTATCACATTCACACAATACATTATTTAGAACTGCACTATAGTTATTCTGGCATATATGAAATTTTTGTGAATATCAATTTATATATACATGTATAGTAATGCCCTAAATAATCGACTCCTTAACCATAGCAGAATTATGGGTAATTTTTCAGGATTTATTCGGAAATATGGCTTGTTGCCATTCATCGGAAAGCTCTCAGTGATAGCTTTCCAATGAATGGCAACAAGCCATATTTCCGACTAAATCCTGAAAAGTTACCCATAATTCTGCTATGGTTAAGGAGTCGATTATTTAGGGCATTACTGTAGTCCAGGTTTTCTTCTACGTAAATCAGCTAGTGATATCAGTAGGGATAGCACTGGTTTACATCGAAGTACAGTTGGCTCACTCTTCTTTTGTGGACCTTATGCACAGATCCATTGGTGGGATTTTTCATTAATTTTAATTGACTTTATCATGCAAATCAATACAAAATGCTACATTTATTGGAAAGAGTAAGATCTTGCGGTCATAATGATGTGTTATAATCTAACTGACGTGTTAAATTATACACATGATATGTAAATAGGAATATCTTCACATCTGTTTGTTAATACATCTAGAGAATACCCTAATTGCTATGACATTCGCAAGGTCAAATGAGTTTGTTTTCTTTTGGATTTATGTAAACATTGTGATAAATATATTTTTCACATTAAATTGCTACTTTCAGCAGAAAACTCTAGTGGAGTTCAGTACAAATACAAGCCTTGAAATAGGGTGTCTGTCATTTGCAGAATGAGGTCCCCAGAGGGTGAATTTAGTGATGCTACCCCGCATAGTGACAGACACCCTATTTCAAGGCTTGTACAAATATAATGCTTTCTATGGAATAAACCGGTTTACTGTCACAATTGTGACATATGATTACCGTCATTGGTGAGTTAGATGAGCGAGTGATTTACACTTGTCTGCTATAGAAGAGCAAGGCAACAGTACTTAGACATAAACCAACAATATCCCTACAAATTTCACTAGCTGATTCTCGTCGAAGAAAACTTGGACTAATCATGATGATACATGTATTAAAGATCCACACTCCGATTTGAGACCCCAAAATTACTATTTCTTTGGCTTGCAAGGAGAACAAAATCTTTTTTTTATTTGAAGAAGTCACCTAGCTTTCAAAGCTCAGAGCTACAGTACTGCCCTAAGTAATCGACTCCTTAATCACAGCAGAATTATGGGTAACTTTTCATGATTTAGTCGGAAATATGGCTTGTTGTCATTCATCGGAATGGCAACAAGCCATATTTCCGACTAAATCCTGAAAAGTTACCCATAATTCTGCTGTGGTTAAGGAGTCGATTACTTAGGGCATTACTGTATATTAATGATTTTCAGAATAAAACATGATGAAAATTATTGCCAGAACCAATTTGATTGTATACTCTATATCTTGTGATAGTTGGCGTGCAGATACATACATTACACATATTCCTGAATCAGTAATCCATTTCATTCAGGAAAATAGACAATTGATAACACCATGGCGATTACACATGCAAGTAGACGTTTGTGATGACACATGCTTGGAAATTCTAGTTCGAACCTGGGGGGTCATCATATATTAAATTGGTCAACCACACTCGCTTGGCATTCAAATTGCCATGAATTTTTTTTAGTATATGACTTTTTTGTCAACTATGATACTTCGTATTGTTGTGATTATTTACTGGTGATAAACTAATATTTATCACCAACATGGCTTTTGAAGAAATACTTTTGTTGTTGTAACAAGGAAACTCAAATAGGACAGTGGATCTTTAACCCTTTCTATACTATATCATCATTGATGAGTAGTTATCCTATAGGAAATGTTCAAATAATAAGTTCAACAAACGACCATAAGTCGTTTGTTGAACTTATTATCTGAACATTTCCCTCGATAAATAGGGCTCCTTCTGCACTTTTATTTATTTGTCTGCTTTTATCACCTTAACATCTCTCAAAATGAATAATAGACCCCGTTGTATACTTTTATAACTGAATGGGAGAACTGATTTAGTATAGAATGGGTTGATATATCATCATTATAACTCAGTCAGTTGCATATCGGGGTGGTGTTTCCTGTCTTTGAAATATTCTGCAGGTAGCTTCTTTATGATGTCCTTTGTTGGCACATAGGTTTCACTGTCGGTAGTTGATGGTGTACTTGTCAATATGTTAACATTCGGAACATACGAATCACCACCGGTAACGGAGACAGATTGTGGAGAGTTAGATGATGATGATCCATGTTGAGTAACAGATGAATTTTCCAATGGCAAACTTCCGATAAGTTTATCACCTTCAAGAAATGGGCAATATCCATCAGTAACGAAGCGGCCAGGTCTCGGAAGCGTCTTCTGCTCGTGAGTGATTGGATAGTTCTCCACCAAGTTACGAAAACCATAAAACCCAGACGAAGGAACATTATCAGTTTTAACATAATCCGTTTGTGGGTTGTTAGTCAGTATATTCCCACAAGAGCCGAACTGTGTATAGGCGGAGATTTGGTTTGAGGGATTTGATCCGTCACTCCGGTCTAAATTGTCACATGATGAGACCCTCATATATGAAGACGAGGTGTCATCTAATACAACTCCAGAACTTTTGTCACCAGAAGAAACATAACCGTCATCTTTCCGTGGAATTTTAACGGGATTAAATGTTGTAAGTTTGTTGCCAGAATAAATATTCTGTGGAATGTGGCGATAAGCACTATTATCAATCTTGTCACTACTCATCTTTAGTTTTTTATTTAATTCCTCTTTTCGGCTAAGCTCGCGTTTCTTCTTTAAAACTTCCTCGATATCCTCGTAAGGATGTTCAGACATTTCATATGTGTCATCCATGTTTTCGTTATCTGGCGGTGGTGTTTTTTGTGACGTATCGGAGTTATCGTCTGAGATGTGAAGTAATGACATTTTTGATGATGTAAACTCCTTCGATTTATTGCTCTGGTACACAAATTTCTTTGGTTCCTCGGAGTAGTTCTACAATATAATTGAAGTAAGGCATCAGTTTGAGTTTCATTATAAAATCAGCACATACAGTAATGCCCTAATTAATCGACTGCTTAACCACAGCAGAATTATGGGTAACTTTTCAGGATTTAGTCGTAAATATGGCTTGTTGCCATTCATCGGAAAGCTCTCACCGAGAGCTTTCCAATGAATGGCAACAAGCCATATTTCCGACTAGATCCTGAAAAGTTACCCATAATTCTGCTGTGGTTAAGCAGTCGATTAATTAGGGCATTACTGCATAAGCAAGCCTTGAAATAGTTTGTCTGACATTTGCAGAATGAGGTCCCCATAGGGTGAATTTAGTGATGCTACCCCACACAGAACTTCACCCTCTGGGGACCTCAATCTGCTTATGCCTCATCTTCTGGGAAGTATCTATAGTCTCAAATTAACATTGTTTTTAGTTACCTTTTCCCCCTTCTGTTCAGTTTCTATATCCCCTAATTGTCAGAAGATAAAATGCATATTAATCAAGGTGACTAATGGGTGAACATCACCAATTTCAACTGGGGAACTTCAATCTGATCCTAGGTCTCCCAAGGCAGTTGAAGCCTAAGCAGAATGAGGTTACCAGAGGGTGAATTTGGTGATGTTAGCACACACATCTGCATATATCATCAGGTGCCACAGTCGGTCTCAACACAAGAGATCCGTTTAATAATGCTTCTATGAAGAATGGAAACATTAACATAACGTGGCATATAAGCTCCCTGAG
Organism: Siphonodentalium dalli; assembly: GCA_032622095.1. Classification (NCBI taxonomy): domain Eukaryota; kingdom Metazoa; phylum Mollusca; class Scaphopoda; order Gadilida; family Siphonodentaliidae; genus Siphonodentalium; species Siphonodentalium dalli. The sequence continues at coordinate 79,783,110 of CP136063.1, read as the reverse complement.
AGCTTTCCGATGAATGGCAACAAGCCATATTTCCGACTAAATCCTGAAAAGTTACCCATAATTCTGCTGGGGTTAAGAAGTCGATTACTTAGAGCATTACTGTACAATATCATCAATTGAGACTATCAGCACCGGAACGGGGGCCAGTATATCTGACCACCGGAACCGTCCTGGTAACATCAGATTGGGAACGGTCCGTACTTTGAGAAACCTTCTTTAGTGCCACCGCACACGCTACGATTAAAATCGTAAGTGGGGAAAATCGTAGGTGGAGAAATCGTAGCTTGCCCGCAGACGCTACGGTGCTGCGATGTTTGCAGCTACGATTTTATCCACGTGATCGATCTCATGATAGCAAAATGTTATACCACATTCTCCGCATTATGCAACTAGATACATATGCATGGCATGTATCTCAATTTTCTAGTGAAATTGAATATTTTTTTATTTTTTACATTTTTGTACCTGTCAACTCAACAGGCTCAGCTGCCCCAATTGAATTTCAACAATTGCGGCAGCCCTCTACTCCTTGCCTGATATGTGGTATAGGCCTGCACTCCCTGTCGTGCCACATCTCCACCAATGTGGCCTCGTTTTTGTAAGTGCAAGAAGTTTGTAAACTTTCCGCCATTTTTGAATGTTTTCTTTTCGTGGTATTAAAGGTACTCAATCCGATAAAACTCCTCTCAATTACTATTTCAATGGCTTCGGGGGTCAAAAATATTTGATTCGAGTCGAGGAAGTCACCCATCAAAGCTCAGATTTGTTAGATATCGATTTTAGAAATCTATTATTTTTCATTATCGGGAATTCTTTCTGGCCCAGAAGACAGTCAAAATTTCGTTATTATTACCACTTGATTATAGAGTTATCCATCCTTGTCTGTTTGAATAGAGTTTTGGTGTAAAATCTCGAGCAGGTTACCAAATTGACGGCAGTTATTAGTACTCATCTCGAGCAATTAACAAATTTCAAAAATCAATATCTAATAACTCTGAGCTTTGTTTGATGGGTTCCTCGACTCGAATCAAATATTTTTTACCCCCAAAGCCAAAGAAATAGTAATATAGGACCCTCTGATCGGATTGTTGTTGTTGGAATCTGTTGAGATGGGGACTGGTAAAATCAAACAGTGCATGATTGCTACGATTTGGCTACGATATTGTCGTGGGTATGCGCATTGGATGCTTCCACCTGCGATTTTCCCCACTTACGATTTTAATCGCAGCGTGTGCGGTGGCACTTAAACTTATAAATTTGACATGGATAATTTTGGTTATATACTCACATAGCCAGGTATCAAGGTGTCTGTTGGTAAATCTTTTACATCAGAGTAATAATCATCTTGATGATGATGGCTATAGGTGAAACTCTGGGGGGAAAAAACACACATTTTATATTAAACATGTGATGGATTGCGACTACAATCTCAGTTAAAAATAGTACATGTACCTGACTTGGCGATTTTTTATGAAATAAATCGCATGGAAACTATCAGCTAACTTTTTACGGACTCTGCTCGAGATATAATGGCCACACGCACCATAAATTAGACACAGAGCTAGCTCATGCAAAGGTTGAATGCTTCTTAGTGCTTTCCCCAGAAAAATAAATAATAAAATATGAATAAACGCGCAAATTCATTTCACAATTTTTTTGCCTGAAAAGCGGGAAAGTTACAGTAATGCCCTAAATAACCGACTCCTTAACCACAGCAGAATTATGGGTAATTGAGAGCTGAGAGCTTTCTGCTGAATGACAACAAGCAATATTTCCGACTAAATCCTGAACAATTATCCATAATTCTGCTGTGGTTAAGGAGTCGATTATTTAGGGCATTACTGTACTTTACTTTGGCTGGTCGAATTATGTCCAGTCACTACTCGTATACTGGTATTAACCCTTTCATGATGGGAGCTGCGCTGGTGCAGCATTAAAGATCCTCTGCCAGTGCATTCTCTTATGTATATGTATATATCCCATAGGGAGCCTCGCATATATAAGAGAATGCACTAGCTTACAAGGTCAAGGTAAATATTGTTAGGCTAATATTTTCTCTCATATCTCTTTCGCTGCTACTCAGCACCACAGACGGATTCCCAACTGCCAAGAATACCATGCATGTACACAAATATTATTGGCGTATATGGGAGTATATGAGTAACACTGTGTACCTCAAGTATCGCTTGGAATAATTTGTTGAAATTTCATATGTGATTAGACAAAGGCATCACAAGTCCATAGCCACGCATGTCAACACCATAGATGTCACACAACCTTGGTGGCCATCTTGGTTTACACACCAATGACTAGGTTTGATGCATATTCATGCTTAAATGGGTATATATGGGTGCTATCAATGCAGAAATAGGTAATTCTCAACAGTTATTTCTCACTTTAATTCCATTAAACACACATTTGTGGTCAACACAAAAGGAAAATTTGTATATCTGGGCAAGTTTGTCAGATGCTTTCCGGGGGTTGGAGTGATTTCCCAGAGAAATTTGCGTCATCTTTCATCTACCCGTAAAACTGACACAATATGGACTAATGGCTGAAATGACAATAAACCAGAATAAACCAAATTAATTAATAATTATATACTCACTTCACCCTTGGGCAATGGTGGAAGTTCACCAATGGTAGCTTCCGTTCGTACGTGTGTGCACTTCTTTTGCATATGCTTCAGGGACCTGGATGAAC